>JAXCGZ010006780.1:25000-26558 GCA_037179515.1 Halocaridina rubra
ACACCAAAAATGACATTAGGTGCCTAATCTGGGGATGATTCAATTATTATTATTATCATTGAATGACGCTTGTTTCGAATAAATTGGAACAAATGGTCTTTAATAATAATAATAAGAATAGTAATAATAATAATAATAATATTAATAATAATAAATCTATTCAATTTCCATAACGAAATAACTAGACTTTCATCATTTGTATAGCATGATGTAGAATTGGCAACCCTGTATAAACAAACTAGCCAGAACAGTTTGTTATACTGAGTGCCCAGCCCAAATTAGGTATACTCCCCCTATACCCAATAATGAGGGTGATATGAGGAAGGGGAAAGTGGTGAGGGGATGGTCTCTCTCTCTCTCTCTCTCTCTCTCTCTCTCTCTCTCTCTCTCTGCTGTGTGCCCCTCTGTTACTGCTTCAATTTCCTCAAGTTTTCCCCCAACTTTTTGTTTTTTTTTCTTTCCTCTTTTCATCTTTTTCTTATTTTTATTTTCTTCTAATTTCTTTTACTTTTTTTCAGTCATTTTCCAGTCATTTTTCTTCTTCCCCTCCTTCGTCTTTGTCTACACTCTCCGTCTTTCTCTTCCCCTCTCTCCGTTTTTCTCCTCTCATTCTTCCTATTTTCTCTCTCCATCTTTCAGTTTCTCTCCGTTTTTCTCCTGTTGTTTATGAGTGTGACTCCGGAACAGTCAAGAAAATTGCCCTCATAAGGCCCGGGCACCAAAAAAACATTTAACAAAGAAAAACAGAAGTTTAAGGACATGGAAGAAGTAAGGGAATGATACACAATAAGAAAAGAACAGACTGAAAGAACAGTCGAAGTATTGAGGCCCTAGAGATATGACAGGATTAGACCCTGAGATGACGATAGATTACTTTTCTTCGTCTCTCTTCTCCTATATCAATCGCCATTTTCTCTTATTACTCATTTTCATGGTTTCTTTCTTCTCCTTATTCCATCTATTCTGTGTCACGTCTTCCTCTCTTTAGTGATTCCTTTTCTTTACTTTCTATTCACAATCGTCCTCTTCCTTGTCTCTCTTCCCTTCTTCCTATTCTCTTCCCTTCTCTCTCTATTATTACGTTTTTCTTCTTCTTCGCTAAGAAAAAAAAAAATAAAACACGACAGCTGGAAATATAATCACTCCCACGTCTAAGTGAAAAATACCCACGTCATAATGCAACTGGATATTGTATATCACACACACACGGGGAGAGAGAGAGAGAGAGAGAGAGAGAGAGAGAGAGAGAGAGAGAGAGAGAGAGAGAGAGAGAGAGAGAGAGAGAGAGAGCGAGAGAGAGAGAGAGAGAGAGAGAGAGAGAGAGAGAGAGAGAGAGAGAGAGAGAAACTAAAAATGTATGCGCAAATTATACAACCATTTTCTTTACGCCGTTTTCTCGGTGGTTAGAAAACGTGAGTCAAGGGGGTAACTAGATCTAAGGAAATAAAAATTTGCTTAGAAGATGCGACCATTCTAGTATATTACTAGAGAATATTGATGTACTTGCATATGCATTCACATCATACATAAAGTATTCATGTGTAAAACTGGATATAAA
>JAXCGZ010006781.1:0-17500 GCA_037179515.1 Halocaridina rubra
CCATTGTTCTCGTTTTTTACTTTCTTCACAATCTTTGCATCATCTGCAAACATATTCATGAATGAATTTACAGACTCTGGTAGGTCATTTACATATACAAGGAACAAAAGTGGCCCTAAAACTGAACCCTGTGGAACTCCACTACTAACTCTTCTCCATTCAGACACTGAGTGTCTTACTCTAACCCTCTGTTCCCTTCCTTCTAAGTAAGTTTTTATCCATTCCAAGACATTTCCACCTATTCTAGCCATTGATTGCAGCTTCCTAATAAGTCTCCCATGTGGAACAGTGTCAAGCGCTTTCTGGAAGTCTAGGAATATGCAATCTGCCCAGCCCTCTCTTTCCTGTAAGATTTGGCTTACCTCATCATAAAATTCTAATAAGTTTGTTACTGTTGATCTTCCTTCTCTGAAGCCATGTTGCCTCACTGACAAAAAGTTGAAGGATTCCAAGTGAAGAGAGATATGTTTCCTTAGTAGTTTCTCCATAAGTTTGCAAACTATGCTGGTCAAGGAAACTGGTCTATAGTTCAGAGCCGTATCCCTCCTTCCCTTTTTGAAGATAGGTATCACATTTGCTTGTTTCCAGCATCTTGGAATCTCCCCCGACTCCAATGACTCCTTAAATATGATACTTAGTGCCACTGATATTGTGTTTGCGCATTTTTTAAGCACATGAGGGGATATGTCATCAGGACCTGTAGCTTTATGAACATCTAAATCCATCAGCGCTTTGCATACCTCTGTGGCTGTAAGGTTGATGTTCTCTAATACCGGCCCTTGAGCTTCTATCACTGCAATCTGAGGGGGTGGGGTATTTTCTACTGTAAATACTGACTGAAACTCCTTGTTCAATTCTTTGCAGATCTCTTCGTCCGTCTCAGTGATGCTTCCATCCGCTCTCTTTAGCCTTAAAACCTGTTCTTTTACCTTCAGTTTTCCTCTGATAAAGCTGTGGAAAAGCTTGGGATTTTCTTTAGCCTTCCTGGTGATGTCCCTCTCATAATCTTTCTCTGCCTCTCTCCTTTTACTTAGGTAGTCATTTCTTGCTCTTTTGTAGGTTTGCCAGGCATTTATGTTTTTTCTCCTCCTATACCTTTTCCAGCATTTGTCTCTCCACTCCTTAGCTCTTTTACACCCATTATCGAACCATTTCTCTCTGGCATGAATTACACCTACTTTGGTGACAGGTATGCAGCAATCTACTATCTTCCCATATTTCTCACAAAAGATGTCATACATTTCTTGTACAGATTTGTTGTAAAACAAGGTTCTCCAGTCAATAACTGCAAAAAGCTCATTCATTTTGATGTAATCTCCTTTCTGATAGTTCCTCCTCATGTCCTCAGTGCCTCTACTCTCAGGAAGAATGTCTTCAATGATATACTCCATCAACAACACACAGTGGTCACTCTTTCCAATTGGTGGTTCATACTCAATATTTTCAATATCCAACACATTTTCTGTGTGTGTGTGTGTGTGTGTGTGTGTGTGTGTGTGTGTGTGATTACCTAATTGTGATTACCTAATTGTGTTTACGGGAAAGAGCCCAAAGCTCGTATCTTCCCGTCTCCTGATCGGTTCCATTTTTAGACTTAGTGATACTTATCATACCTGTCCTTAAAACTATGGATTGAGGTAGCATTAACTACCTCCTCGCTTAGCGAATTCCAATTATCAACTACTATTACACTGAAAAAGTATTTCCTTACATCCTGCAAACAAGTTTTCTTCCGAAGCTTCAAACTATGACCTCTAGTTCTAGAGCCAGCCATATCGAAATATCGATCCCTATCCACTCTATCATAACCATGAAGGAATTTAAAGACTGTCACCATATCCCCCCTTACTCTTCTAGCTTCGAGTGATGGCAAGTCTAATTCCCTCAGCCTCTCATCATAACCGAGATTGCGTATTTCTGGCACCAGTTTTGTGGCATGTCTTTGAACTTTTTCAAGCTTAGCTATGTGCTTTTTCAAGTGCGGATTCCAAAAGGGGGCTGCATATTCGAGTTTTGGCCTCACATAGGTTACATAAATATTTCTGAACATTTCCTTGTCCATGTGCCTGAAGGCTACCCTTACATTTGATAAGAATGCATATGCTGCCCTTACTACGCCATTTATATGTATTTCTGGAGACAAATCTGCCAATATGTTTACTCCTAGATCTCTCTCATTTTCTGTCTCCTGAAGTTGTACTCCAGCCACCGAGTAGTCAAGCTTGGGCCTTCTTGCACTTGTACCCATTCTCATTACCTTACATTTTGAGGTATTGAATTTCATTAGCCACTTTTCTGACCACTCATGCAGATTATTTAGATCCTCCTGAAGTTCTCTACCATTGTTCTCGTTTTTTACTTTCTTCACAATCTTTGCATCATCTGCAAACATATTCATGAATGAATTTACAGACTCTGGTAGGTCATTTACATATACAAGGAACAAAAGTGGCCCTAAAACTGAACCCTGTGGAACTCCACTACTAACTCTTCTCCATTCAGACACTGAGTGTCTTACTCTAACCCTCTGTTCCCTTCCTTCTAAGTAAGTTTTTATCCATTCCAAGACATTTCCACCTATTCTAGCCATTGATTGCAGCTTCCTAATAAGTCTCCCATGTGGAACAGTGTCAAACGCTTTCTGGAAGTCTAGGAATATGCAATCTGCCCAGCCCTCTCTTTCCTGTAAGATTTGGCTTACCTCATCATAAAATTCTAATAAGTTTGTTACTGTTGATCTTCCTTCTCTGAAGCCATGTTGCCTCACTGACAAAAAGTTGAAGGATTCCAAGTGAAGAGAGATATGTTTCCTTAGTAGTTTCTCCATAACTTTGCAAACTATGCTGGTCAAGGAAACTGGTCTATAGTTCAGAGCCGTATCCCTCCTTCCCTTTTTGAAGATAGGTATCACATTTGCTTGTTTCCAGCATCTTGGAATCTCCCCCGACTCCAATGACTCCTTAAATATGATACTTAGTGCCACTGATATTGTGTTTGCGCATTTTTTAAGCACATGAGGGGATATGTCATCAGGACCTGTAGCTTTATGAACATCTAAATCCATCAGCGCTTTGCATACCTCTGTGGCTGTAAGGTTGATGTTCTCTAATACCGGCCCTTGAGCTTCTATCACTGCAATCTGAGGGGGTGGGGTATTTTCTACTGTAAATACTGACTGAAACTCCTTGTTCAATTCTTTGCAGATCTCTTCGTCCGTCTCAGTGATGCTTCCATCCGCTCTCTTTAGCCTTAAAACCTGTTCTTTTACCTTCAGTTTTCCTCTGATAAAGCTGTGGAAAAGCTTGGGATTTTCTTTCGCCTTCCTGGTGATGTCCCTCTCATAATCTTTCTCTGCCTCTCTCCTTTTACTTAGGTAGTCATTTCTTGCTCTTTTGTAGGTTTGCCAGGCATTTATGTTTTTTCTCCTCCTATACCTTTTCCAGCATTTGTCTCTCCACTCCTTAGCTCTTTTACACCCATTATCGAACCATTTCTCTCTGGCATGAATTACACCTACTTTGGTGACAGGTATGCAGCAATCTACAATCTTCCCATATTTCTCACAAAAGATGTCATACATTTCTTGTACAGATTTGTTGTAAAATAAGGTTCTCCAGTCAATAACTGCAAAAAGCTCATTCATTTTGATGTAATCTCCTTTCTGATAGTTCCTCCTCATGTCCTCAGTGCCTCTACTCTCAGGAAGAATGTCTTCAATGATATACTCCATCAACAACACACAGTGGTCACTCTTTCCAATTGGTGGTTCATACTCAATATTTTCAATATCCAACACATTATCTGTGAACACCAGATCAAGTAGTGATGGCTCATCCCCACCCCTGGCTCTTGTTGGTTCCATTACATGTTGGTGTAGGAAATTCCCTTGTACGCAATCTAGGAATCTTGCCCCAAAGGAGTCCTCACCACTGTGTGGGTCAAGATTTATCCAATCTATCTCTTTATGATTAAAGTCTCCCATAATCAAAATCCTACATTTTTTCTCCCGCGCCATGTTAACAACTGAGTTTATGACTTCAATCGTACCTATATGACTTTCCTCATAAATTTCAAGCCTATTTTGGTTCCTTGGTGGGTTGTATACAACAGTTATTATAATGCTCTCTGACCCAGTATTTATGCGAGCAACAAGAAATTCCCTGAACTCACTTTCTATAGCCAAGTTTATCTCTTCAACTTGAATCCTCTCACTTATGAGCAGTGCTATCCCTCCACCAGTCCTCTCAGATCTTTCGACCCTTAGTATTCTGAAGCCCTTAGGAAAAACTGTGACACTGTTTATGTCCTCACTCAATTTAGTCTCTGTAATTGCTACTATATCTGCCTTACTGTTGTGAATCCTATCTTTTAATTCTACTGCCTTACCAGCTAATCCATCAGCATTTGTGTATAACAATCTTAATGAGGCCCCATCCCCTGATCTTCTGTCATTATCTTCTTTATCTCCCCTTTGTCTGGAAGTATTCCGTAACGAAAGTTTTTCTTCTCTTCTTCATTTCTTTCATCATTTAACCTTCTTGCCTCTTGCAACAAGTTTTTGATCTTTCCCATCTCTTCCTGTGTTCTGTATCGTCTAATGAACACTTCTTTGCATTCTTGAAGGTCTTTTAGACTTTTTTTTCTCAACAATATTTCCCTACATGTCTCCCCTCTCTCAAAGGTTACTTTTGTTGGTCTCGGCTTTCCTTCCCTAGAATATTTACCTAGTTGGTGTATGTTTACAATATCCTCAGGACCACATACTACTCCAAGCTTTCTTATCAGGTCTACAACCCTAGCTTTATTTTCTTCAAGTCTCCCCTGCCATGTTGGCTCCTGGGATTCACTTATGCCTGAGATTACCACTGTCTTCTCCTTATCAAGTGCCTGTCTGATGAGTGGGTTTGCCCTTTCCATCACAACGTCTTTCATTTTTTCGATTACTGTCTCTTTATAGTCAACTGTTTGTATGTTTTCCAGTGCCACCACCTTTACAGCCTCTTTTACTGCCACATTCCCCTTTAGTGCATCAGCAAAGGACGTTTTCATGGCATCATTTTCCATATTCAGCTCCTGGAACTCTTTTCTGAACTGTTCAATGTTTTCCTTAATCTGAACATTCCAAGCAGCAATCTCGTCTCTCTCAGAAGATAGCAGTGAACTAACATCTAATTCCTTTAGGTTGTCATTTAGCTGTTTGTTTTTATCTTCTTGATTAGAAATTCTAGATTCTAGTTGACTCTTTTCCCCTTCCAGCTTCTTTATTCTTTTTTCTAGTTCCTTTCTCTCCTGCCCTTGTGCTTTATTTGCTTCCTCCAAAGATCTTATTTGTTCTCTGAGTGTTTCATTCTCTTTCATTTCTCCATCCATATTCCGAATTTTATCATCAAGGCTTGTAACCATTTCCTCTAACTTCTTGATTCTCTGTTTAAGTCCTATGATGACTACCCCTTCTCCCGCCCCATGGGTGGGAGAGGTTTGGGACAGAGATGGCTTCATTTTTATGTTCTCCCTCTCACAGAATATAGAAAGAAGACGAGAAAGAGGAAAAAAAAAAAAAAAAAAAAAAAAAAGAGAAAAACTTCTAATTTACCTTCACACAGAATTTTTATATCTCCATATAAGTGCTATTTAGTGACTCAGTTTGTCTCCTTTCTGGTAACACACATCTTAACTTAAAAACTTGACCATGGTAATTTACGTATAAAAAGAAAAAGAAAAACAAAAGTCAAACCTGAAGGAAAATTCGAATTTGTGTTCGAGGTGGCACCCACCTGTTTCTGTTATATATTCTTCCTAACTGATAAACTGACTTGCTAACCAAGATATGTTATCACGGGATTTAGACTTTACATTTAACTCAATATATATACAAAATAACAAAATAGCAAACGAGAAAGCTAAAAGAAAAGCAAAAAAAAAAAATGAAGAAAATAGGACTGCTGTACTACTTGGCAACTTAACTCAGTACTGTTGACGGGTGGGTATTTGGTAATTTTTTTTTTCTTTTATTATTCAATTTTTTCGTGTATCAAACTAACTAACTAGTTAATATAAATGGGAAGGATACTGTTTTTAACAATATATAGAACCACAGGATCAGGTAATACGGCTCAAGAGCTTTCCCCAGTTTACACAAAAAATTAGGTAATGTGGTGTGAGGCTCCACGTCTGGCAACTCTTCTAGATTTCCCTCAAGGCAGAAACTGGACGGCAGCTTCTCTCTCTTCTCACGAAAAAGTTCTCAATTTTTTTCCTTTAATATGAACAGTCTCGCCTTACAACAAATATTAGTTTTTGTACTCACAATACTCTGCACGATTTCATATTTTTGGAAATTATGGTAAAGTTTTCCACTAAGCACTTTAGTCACTCGAAACTAAAATTTAAGAGGAGCAATTCCGTGTGTCACTGAACGCGCGGTGTGTGTGTGTGTGTGTGTGTGTGTGTGTGTGTGTGTGTGTGTGTGTGTGTGTGTGTGTGTATGTATGTATGTATGTATGTATGTATGTATGTATGTATGTATGTATGTATGTATGTATGTATGTATGTATGTATGTATGTATGTATGTATGTATGTATGTATGTATGTATGTATGTATGTATGTATGTATGTATGTATGTATGTATGTATGTATGTATGTATGTAAGTATGTATGTATGTATGTATGTATGTATGTATATATATATATATATATATATATATATATATATATATATATATATATATATATATATATATATATATATATATATATATATATATATATATATATATATATATATATATATATATATATATATATATATATATATGAATCATTTTTTACCCCGACCGGGACTCGAACCTAGGACTTATGGCTACTAAGTCAAGGCGCTACCACTACACCACAGAAGGTTAAAAGGAATCCAACCTTATAGCTTATATCTGCTATACTAAGGAATGAACGCATTCTAACTGAATGCCACTATGTTCATATTACAGATTCCCCAACCTCACTCGTGGCTTCATTTTAGCATTTAATTCAAATCCCAATCTCATTCGGGCCATGAAATTATCAATTAAGCACATTACATATGTGAAAGCATGAATCATTTTTTACCCCGACCGGGACTCGAACCTAGGACTTATGGCTACTAAGTCAAGGCGCTACCACTACACCACAGAAGGTTAAAAGGAATCCAACCTTATAGCTTATATCTGCTATACTAAGGAATGAACGCATTCTAACTGAATGCCACTATGTTCATATTACAGATTCCCCAACCTCACTCGTGGCTTCATTTTAGCATTTAATTCAAATCCCAATCTCATTCGGGCCATGAAATTATCAATTAAGCACATTACATATGTGAAAGCATGAATCATTTTTTACCCCGACCGGGACTCGAACCTAGGACTTATGGCTACTAAGTCAAGGCGCTACCACTACACCACAGAAGGTTAAAAGAAATCCAACCTTATAGCTTATATCTGCTATACTAAGGAATGAACGCATTCTAACTGAATGCCACTATGTTCATATTACAGATTCCCCAACCTCACTCGTGGCTTCATTTTAGCATTTAATTCAAATCCCAATCTCATTCGGGCCATGAAATTATCAATTAAGCACATTACATATGTGAAAGCATGAATCATTTTTTACCCCGACCGGGACTCGAACCTAGGACTTATGGCTACTAAGTCAAGGCGCTACCACTACACCACAGAAGGTTAAAAGGAATCCAACCTTATAGCTTATATCTGCTATACTAAGGAATGAACGCATTCTAACTGAATGCCACTATGTTCATATTACAGATTCCCCAACCTCACTCGTGGCTTCATTTTAGCATTTAATTCAAATCCCAATCTCATTCGGGCCATGAAATTATCAATTAAGCACATTACATATGTGAAAGCATGAATCATTTTTTACCCCGACCGGGACTCGAACCTAGGACTTATGGCTACTAAGTCAAGGCGCTACCACTACACCACAGAAGGTTAAAAGGAATCCAACCTTATAGCTTATATCTGCTATACTAACGAATAAACGCATTCTAACTGAATGCCACTATGTTCATATTACAGATTCCCCAACCTCACTCGTGGCTTCATTTTAGCATTTAATTCAAATCCCAATCTCATTCGGGCCATGAAATTATCAATTAAGCACATTACATATGTGAAAGCATGAATCATTTTTTTTACCCCGACCGTTAAAAGGAATCCAACCTTATAGGTTGGGGAATCTGTAATATGAACATAGTGGCATTCAGTTAGAATGCGTTCATTCCTTAGTATAGCAGATATAAGCTATAAGGTTGGATTCCTTTTAGCCTTCTGTGGTGTAGTGGTAGCGCCTTGACTTAGTAGCCATAAGTCCTAGGTTCGAGTCCCGGTCGGGGTAAAAAATGATTCATGCTTTCACATATGTAATGTGCTTAATTGATAATTTCATGGCCCGAATGAGATTGGGATTTGAATTAAATGCTAAAATGAAGCCACGAGTGAGGTTGGGGAATCTGTAATATGAACATAGTGGCATTCAGTTAGAATGCGTTCATTCCTTAGTATAGCAGATATAAGCTATAAGGTTGGATTCCTTTTAACCTTCTGTGGTGTAGTGGTAGCGCCTTGACTTAGTAGCCATAAGTCCTAGGTTCGAGTCCCGGTCGGGGTAAAAAATGATTCATGCTTTCACATATGTAATGTGCTTAATTGATAATTTCATGGCCCGAATGAGATTGGGATTTGAATTAAATGCTAAAATGAAGCCACGAGTGAGGTTGGGGAATCTGTAATATGAACATAGTGGCATTCAGTTAGAATGCGTTCATTCCTTAGTATAGCAGATATAAGCTATAAGGGTGGATTCCTTTTAACCTTCTGTGGTGTAGTGGTAGCGCCTTGACTTAGTAGCCATAAGTCCTAGGTTCGAGTCCCGGTCGGGGTAAAAAATGATTCATGCTTTCACATATGTAATGTGCTTAATTGATAATTTCATGGCCCGAATGAGATTGGGATTTGAATTAAATGCTAAAATGAAGCCACGAGTGAGGTTGGGGAATCTGTAATATGAACATAGTGGCATTCAGTTAGAATGCGTTCATTCCTTAGTATAGCAGATATAAGCTATAAGGTTGGATTCCTTTTAACCTTCTGTGGTGTAGTGGTAGCTCCTTGACTTAGTAGCCATAAGTCCTAGGTTCGAGTCCCGGTCGGGGTAAAAAATGATTCATGCTTTCACATATGTAATGTGCTTAATTGATAATTTCATGGCCCGAATGAGATTGGGATTTGAATTAAATGCTAAAATGAAGCCACGAGTGAGGTTGGGGAATCTGTAATATGAACATAGTGGCATTCAGTTAGAATGCGTTCATTCCTTAGTATAGCAGATATAAGCTATAAGGTTGGATTCCTTTTAACCTTCTGTGGTGTAGTGGTAGCGCCTTGACTTAGTAGCCATAAGTCCTAGGTTCGAGTCCCGGTCGGGGTAAAAAATGATTCATGCTTTCACATATGTAATGTGCTTAATTGATAATTTCATGGCCCGAATGAGATTGGGATTTGAATTAAATGCTAAAATGAAGCCACGCGTGAGGTTGGGGAATCTGTAATATGAACATAGTGGCATTCAGTTAGAATGCGTTCATTCCTTAGTATAGCAGATATAAGCTATAAGGTTGGATTCCTTTTAACCTTCTGTGGTGTAGTGGTAGCGCCTTGACTTAGTAGCCATAAGTCCTAGGTTCGAGTCCCGGTCGGGGTAAAAAATGATTCATGCTTTCACATATGTAATGTGCTTAATTGATTATATATATATATATATATATATATATATATATATATATATATATATATATATATATATATATATATATATATATATATATATATATATATATATATATATATATATATATATATATATATATATATATATATATATATATATATATATATATATATATATATATATATATATATATATATATATATATATATATATATATATATATATATATATTTATATATATATATATATATATATATATATATATATATATATATATATATATATATATATATATATATATATATATATACATATATATATATATATATATATATATATATATATATATATATATATATATATATATATATATATATATATATATATATATATATATATATATATATATATATATATATATATATGAATAATTTTTACCAAGAACGGGACTTGAACCTAGAACTTATATTTACTAAGCCAAGGCGCTACAAAACTACACCACAAAGGGTCTAAAAGAGAATCAGACCTTGCAGCTTATATCTGCTCTGCTAGGAATGAACACATTCTATGTTAATGCCACTATGTTCATATTATAGTTTACCCCAACCTCACTCGTGGTTTAACATTTAATTCAACTCCCAGTCTCATTTGGGACCATTAATAATCAAATACGCTCATTACCATATGTGAAAACATGAATTAATTTTACCCCGACCGGGACTTCAACCTAGGACTTATAGTTGGGGAGGAAGAAGGGGTCCACTTCCACCTAGTGGATTTTTTGTTGGCACCTGTTTTGACAATTCTTTGAAGTATCTATTTTAAGATTTTGACAGGTATCAGGTTCAAATAATGTCCCATGGGGCTCTATTTTAACCTTTATTACAAATTATTTGTAGTTGGACGCGAACCTTAGAAACATTAGAAAGTTGCATAATGCTTAAACTAACAACTTGCAGGGACAAATGAACACATTTTCCGATACAATTTTGACCCAAAAAAATCTATTTAAATAAATATTTCTAATTTTTGAGCACATATTGACTTGATATCAGGAGAAAAAATGCGAAAAAAGTCGCTGTCATTATGGCATTAGTTAATAACATTTTACTTTTTTTTCAGATATGTGTTTCCGGTGAAAATATGTTCTAATGGATGTTGAAGTGAAGTATGAATATGTTTAGATTAGCAATTAAACTATTAAGGTCCATAATTAAATCATACAGTGATTAATCATGGGAAAAAGAAAACGTTGTGACACTGCCGAAAACCCAGCAAAGAAATTACCATCTACATTATGTATTTTGCATGACCCATCTCTCTCTCAGCATGGTAATTTTACAGACTTTTATTTTTGCAAGGGGGATCTAAATGATAAGCTCTCATACATTCATGATATTCGTGATTTGAGACTCAATGAATCAGTAACTTCACCATACTGCATGAATAAGATTTGTGACCAGATACCATTAGCGCTGGATGGTTTGTCTTTGGAGGCAACTGGTTATTATCAAAACTGTTACAAAAAATTTACAATGAACTTAGGTCGCTTAAAAAAATCGAAAGCTTCTGGTTCCGGTGAATCATTATCATCACAGATAAAGAATTCCCTACGGCAACACAAATCTCAGTCAGACCGTTCTGATGGGACTCGGTGTTCCTTCCTGTTTCATAATCAGTTCATTTTTTTGTGAAAAGGTAGAGATCCAGGTCAGGTGAAAGACTGAACGTCCTATGAAGTTTAAGAGCTGGAAGGACAAAGAACCAGTCTGGAAAATAATTGCGCCCAGAGCACAAGAAATGAATAAGGAGGTTCTTTACCACAAAGTACAGGGTAATGACTTGTATGCAGTGGAAACGAGATACTACCCATCATGCAGAAACACATTAAACACCGAGTACCTGAATTATGTGTGTGGGAAGGAGAGGTCAGAGAAGTCAGACAGCATTGATAACCTTCAGGCCCACAAGATAGCAGCACATCAGAGAGCCTATGACAGCGTGAAGAATTGTGTTCCTGGGCATGTGCTGAATGTAATGAGGTTATCCAACTAACATTCCTCGTAAATAGTATATTGAAAAGCTTGATATATGTGATTTTCACAATCCAAACTATCGCAATGAGAAATTGTTAAACACTTTCAAGGAGAACAAAACATCTTGCAAGCAAGTGCCTTCTCCAAGGAGCTTCTTCGTGGTTGTGTGGAGCTATGCCTCATCTACAGTTCAAGTATTACATTAGCTGAAGCAATATCATGTACCTACAATCTTGGTATAGCAAACCAGCTCCAAGATGCAGCCCTCAAACTCCGTTCCCTCATCATAAATGCATTCGAAGAATCAAAGGAACTGTCTTAGCCCCCTATTGCACATGAGCTAAATGCTTTGAAGGTGAAATAGATACTCCCCGATGATCTTGTAAAATTTATGAGCATGGTGCTGACAGGAATACCCGAGGATGATGGGGAGAAGTGTGAAGAGACTCGGAGGCTGGTCTACTCAGTGTATGTTGAGCTGCAACCAATGGCCAGTGGAAACTCCCTAAACACATCCTCATCTGTGCCACTCTTCGGCACCTCTATCGAAGCAAGCAGGTGAGTATTCAGCTAACATTATTTTTTGTCTTCTTGATTAGCTTATCACAGGAGTCGGCGTTACTCTCACTTCTAAATCCAATATGCATCAGAGTGGATATTGTCAATATTTTCTTAGTGTGTTAATATTTTAGAACTAAAATTAACTATATGAGAATGCTAAAGATAATAACCCAGCCACTGAGGGGGGCAAGCCAGCCTCAACTTGGTGCCAGTCCCAAGTCCGGGTAGATGGGGAGGGTGGGCGTCAGGAAAGGCATCTGTCCATAAAAAATTAGCCAAATCCAAAATATGGCAAGTACAGATAACAAGAATAATCACCATACTAGGGCGTTCCTCTAAGGCGACGCGTTGGGGCTTCGCCTGACCCCTCCAGAAAGACAGCAAGGGCTACCTAGTCATGGGCAGGTTGGCTTAAGAGGCAAGCTCGAGGGAGAGTGTCAGAGGTGGTGCTGCGGGTGGACACTCTTAATGTGGGGACGATAACTGGGAAGGGGCGAGAATTGGTGGACCTGATGAAGAGGAGGAGAATTGGAGTGTTTTGTGTGCAGAAGACCTGGTGGAAAGGAAATAAGGCTAGGCAACTGGGTGAGGGTTGCAAATTGTTCTATAGAGAAGCAAATGAGGAAGGGAGGAATGGTGTAGGAATAATACTATCCAAAGACCTGAAGGAAAGCTTACTTGGTTTGAATAGAAAGAGTGACAGAATTATGAGCTTAAAGATGGGACTGGGAGAAACGGCAGTCAATGTGGTATGTGCCTATGCCCCACAAACACGTTGTACAGTGAAGTTGAAGGATGCATTTTGGGAGGAGATGGACCAGGAGCTTAGAAACAATTCCTATAAGGGAGAGGGTAATTTTGGGAGGAGATCTAAATGCCTATGCCCCACAAACTGGTTGTACAGTGGAGGTGAAGGATGCATTTTGGGAGGAGATGGAAAAGGAGCTTAGAAACAATTCCTATAAGGGAGAGGGTAATTATGGGAGGAGATCTAAATGGCCACTTTGGAATTGGGAGGGCTGGGATAGGTAGAGTTCATGAGGGCTGGGGGTTGGGCGAGAGAAATGAGGGGGGTGAGAGAGTGATTGATTTTGCAGTGGCATTTGATCTGACATTGGTCAACACATTCTTTGAGAAAAAGGACAACAGATTGATTACATACAGTAGTGGTGGAAGGGAGAGCCAGATAGATTTATTGTTGTGTAGGAGAGACCATCTGAAGGAGATTAGAAACTGTAAAGTAATAAATGGGGAGAGTGTAGCAGTGCAACATAGGATAGTAGTAACTGGTTGCAGGCTCAGGAAATGTAGGAAAAGTAAGAAGCCGAGGATGGACTCAAAGATAAAGTGGTAGAGATTGAAAGAAGTAGAGCTGAGAGCTATGTTTATTGGAAGAGTGTTGGAAGCGATAAGGTTGCATGAAGATGTACAAAAATGGTGGACAGAGAATAGTAATGTGATTTTGAGGGTTGGTGAGGAGGTACTTGGAAAGTCATCAGGAAGGAAACCCCCAAATGATAAAGAGTCATGGTGGTGGAATGAGGAAGTGCAAGAATGGGTGAAGAACAAGAAGCTAAGAAAAAGGCAGATTTATCAGGCCTGAAGGAGGATAAAGGAGAGTGCAAGCAGGCAAAGAAGGAGGCAAGGAGAGCAGTAGCAAAAGCAAAGGCAGAGATATTGAATGAAGTCTATGAAGATCTGGAAACACCAGAAGGAGAGAAGAAAATATTGCGAATTGCCAAGGCCCGAGATGCTGCAACCAAGGACTTGACCCAAGTAAGACAAATAAAGGATAACTATGGAGTAGTTCTAGCAGAAGAGGATGAAATAAAAAGCAGATGGGGAACTTATTTTGAAGGATTACTAAATGAAAAGAACCCAAGAGCAGTATTTGAAGATGGACTTCCAAATGAAGCAGTTACAACAACAGTAGCTAGAAGAGAGGTAAAGCAGGCAGTAAGGAATTTGAAAAATGGAAAGGCAGCAGGACCTGATAAGATGCCAGTGGAGGTATGGAAGAGTCTTGGAGAGGAAGGCTTAGATATCTTGTGGGACTTAATGCAAAAGATCTTTAGTCAGGAAAAGATGCCAGAGGTATGGAGAGGGAGCTTAATCATCTCATTCTATAAAGGGAAGGGAGACATTCAGGAGTGTGGAAACTATAGAGGTATAAAGTTGTTAAGTCATACTATGAAGATATGGGAGAAGATCATGGAGAGGAGACTCAGAGAGGTAACGACAATTGGAGATGAACAGTTTGGCTTCATGCCTGGAAGAGGGTCAGTGGATGCCATATTTGCCTTGAGACAAATGATGGAAAAGCATCGGGAGAAACAGAAAGGACTGAATATGGCCTTTATTGACCTGGAAAAGGCATATGATCTAGTACCACGTCAAGAGGTGTGGAGGTGTATTAGAGAAAAGGGAGTCCCCGAGAAATATGTAAGAATCAGCCAAGATATGTATGAGAGGTCAGAGGCAAATGTTAAGAACAGTGTGGGCTTGACGAAAAGTCTCTCAGTAAATGTTGGTCTGCATCAAGGGTCTGCTTTGAGTCCATATCTATTTGATCTGGTCTTGGATGTAGTAACCCAGGGTATTAGAGATCAGTCTCCATGGTGTATGCTCTTTGCAGATGACATTGTTCTGTGTAGCAACAGACGAGAGGTAGTGGAGGAGAAGCTTGACGAGTGAAGAAGAGTGATGGAGGATAGAGGACTGAAAATCAGCAGGAAGAAGACAGAGTACTTGAGGTTGAGAGATAATGAGGATGGGGAGGTCATTTGCAGGGGAAGGTGTTGAAAAGAGTTGAAAAGTTCAAGTATTTAGGATCAACAGTAGCAGAGGATGGTGACCTAGAGTCAGAAATAACCCACAGAATACAAGCGGGATGGAAGAACTGGAAGAAAGTGTCTGGGGTGCTGTGCAACAGGAGAATAGGGATTAAGTTGAGGTGTAAAGTGCATAAGACAGTTGTGAGACCTGCGATGATGTATGGAGCAGAGACATGGACAATAAAGAAGACACAAGAGAAAAAACTGGATGTGGCAGAGATGAGGATGTTGAGATGGAAGTGTGGGATGACAAGAAGCGATAAGATCAGAAACAAGGTAATTAGAGGCACCTCAAAAGTTAGAGATATATCAGAGAAGATACAAGAAAGTACACTAAGATGGTATGGTCATGTTGTTAGGAGGGATGAACACTATGTTAGGAGGAGGGTGATGGAAATGGATATACAGAGTAGGAGAAGGAGAGGGAGACCAAAGAGTAGGTGGATGGATTGCATCAATGACGACCTGAGGTCTAAAGATTTGTTGGGTGATGAAGTATGGGACAGAAACAAATGGAGAAAACTGGCCAGAAACATTGACCCCACATAAAAGTGGGAAAATATTTAGACGAAGAAGAAGAAGAAGAAGAAGAAGAAGAAGAAGAAGAAGAAGAAGAAGAAGAAGAAGAAGAAGAAGAAGAAGAAGAAGAAGAAGAAGAAGAAGAAGAAGAAGAAGAAGAAGATGCTAAAAATAATGTACTGAGTAGTATGGTCATTATAAAGCTGATTTTCTTTAGATGCTAAAAATATTGTATATTTAAAATTTCTATAATACAAATCACTCTCTTTGCAGCTCACAACAATCCTTGCCCGATCGGTCACTCAGAAACCTACAACTTAAGTCTGGAGCTTGAGACAGCACTAACCAAGGCTCTCGACGAGACGTCCACCTACCTGACCCCTCAAATCATCACTGGTGAGGGCAATGCTATATTCCATAACGAGTGGGATAACCTTAACAAAATCACAATCAATGTCCATGGCTCAAACATTGTGAATAGTGCTGGAGGGATAATGATTCAAGAGGTGAGAGTGGGGCATCAAAGCACCAATGTGAGGACCCTTCGTTTCTATGAAAGGTCATCCAAAATGAGAAGCCTCAAGATTACCCCTCAAGAGACATTGCCAGAACTAGCATTCATAAGAATTGGTTCCAAATTTCCCCAGAATGCTAGGCTTATCCCACCTGCTGGAAACCAAAGGATATACAATGCTACACTGTTGGAGTATTACATCTATCTTCTATGCAGACTTTTAAGCAGTGAGGGTAAGAAACAGGTGCCTTGATTTGGTGGCTTCATTTCAAGCACAGAGAAAGTGCCCCCAAGAACATCTGCAATTGACTATTACACCCCAATCAAATGCGTATTACAGAAATTGAAGTGGTATATGACCTACTCAAGAGATCAGAGGCAGCAACACAGGAGGTTGGGCTGCCATACAACATCAAGACCTTTGATTTAGGGGTGGTAATGAAGGCATGTCCTATAATATGGAAATACGAGGAGGATTTCAACAAACACATTATAATCCCTGGCAAGTTCCACACAGTCATGGCTTTTATAGGCATGCTCACTCTGAAATTCTCATTGAAGCTGGCCTCGCATCCAGTGGGTGCCTGAAAAGCATCCTGAGTGGAAAATCAGGATGTAACATTGCTCAAGAAGTGCAAGAAAGCAATTCTATGCATTGAGGGGAAAGCCTATCACCTCACTTTAATGAATGACAAAGTAATTTAGAAGGAAATGGTACCACTATAATTACCTATGTTCATTACAAATTTAAGGCATTATGTTGGCAATATAATAATTTATATATGATCTTCTCTAGTTGTTCCAGGTGCATTTCTCTGAAATCCATGCACTATACTCAGACCAGGAGGAGACGGATAGCCGTGTCATCTTATATCTTCACCAGGCTGTCAAGTGGGGCACAAGTCCACCGTAGTGAGGACTCCTGACACGGACATTCTGATGATCCTCCTCTACCATGCCAAGAAGATCAACCTCTCCATATATCTCGATCATGGCACTGGGTGCATAGTAAACTGATAAATGTATGTGAACTGGCTGAGTTACTGGGCCCAGATTATGCAGCAGACTGCTGGTGTACTATTTTCTTTTCTGGGGAAGACTGCACAAGTGCATTCAAAGGCAAGGACAAGGTGAATCCGCTGAAGAAACTGCAGAAGTACCCTAATTGTCAAAATGCTTTTAGCAGACTTAGCATATCGTGGTTGGTGCCTGATGAGCTGCAGCAGGAGGTAGAGGCATTCATCTTTT
>JAXCGZ010006781.1:25000-26535 GCA_037179515.1 Halocaridina rubra
GGACCCTCTTTTTCCTGAAACATCCATTCAACAACCTAACCATAGATTCTGCTAATGCCTCCCCACCTTTTGACAAGCACTCAGCATCATAATAATAATAATAATAATAATAATAATAATAATAATAATAATAATAATAATAATAATAATAATAATAATAATAATAATAATAATAATAATAATAATAATAATAATAATAATAATAATAAAAATGATAATGATAATAATAATAATAATAATAATAATAGTAATAATAATAATAATAATAGTAATAATAATAATAATAATAATAATAATAATAATAATAATAATAATAATAATAATAATAATAATATTAATAATAATAATAATAATAATAATAATAATAATAATAATAATAATAATAATAATAATAATAATAATAATAATAATAATAATAATAATAATAATAATAATAATAATAATAATAATAATAATAACAATCAATAGCAAGAGACTAACGGAAGTTTTAACCAGTATACTATGAGTTCTTTTCACCTGAAATAAAAGAAAAAATGCACATAAATAAATCATATCATGAAAGGTCGAAATTCAGTGCAAAATTTCGATTGTATATGCGCCCTAATATCATCCTCTGTATACATGTATGTATGAAAAAGAAAATAAGTATACAGACATAGCTAAATGAACAGGGAGATAGATATACAGACAAACAACTTGGTGAATATATAGTTTGCCCATTGAGAGGGGGCAAAAATACCTCCTCCATGTTCCCTTTTGTATCATGATAGTTGATTATGGGGCTGAGTGAGGGGACTGGGTATCCCATCCTTGTTATTTACTCCCACAGCAAGTCAACGTTTCAGCGTTGACTCAGCCACCCCCCACCCCTTTTAAGGAGAATATTCCCTTTGTCTTTATAGTGAGAAATAGAACAGATTGGTAAGAAAAAATGTAGGATTACTTAGTCAAGCAATCACTTATCTCTACTCGAAATAGTCAGTTTGTCAGTTTATAAGTTACTTTGGCAGGTAGGTAGGTAGGTAGGTAGGTAAGTAGGTAGGTAGGTAGGTAGGTAGGTAGGTAGGTAGGTAGGTAGTTTGGTAGGTAGGTAAATAGGTAGGTAGGTAGGTAAATAGTTAGGTAGGCAGGCAGGTAGGTAGGTAGATAGGTAGGTAGGTAGATAGGTAGGTAGGTATGTTGGTAGGTAGGTAGGTAGGTATGTTGGTAGGTAGGTAGGTAGGTAGGTAGGAAACTGCCATAGTTAAGTTTAAATTGGTTACTTAAGCTAAATTAATAACTAAATTAGATGCCCATTAGGTAAAGTTAATATGACTCGATAATTTACTTGACAAGCCTCTCTCTCTCTCTCTCTCTCTCTCTCTCTCTCTCTCTCTCTCTCTCTCTCTCCTCTCTCTCTCTCTCTCTCTCTCTCTCTCTCTCTCTCTCCTCTCTCTCTCTCTCTCTCTCTCTCTCTCTCTCTCTCTCTCTCTCACACACACACACACACACACACACACACACATGAAATGTAGATAATTTATCCATTATCCGGT
>JAXCGZ010006782.1:0-15000 GCA_037179515.1 Halocaridina rubra
AGGTACGTGTGAGGGCCGTACAGGAAGAGAATCGCTGTGACGTTGCAGGTCTCCTGCGTGGTGGTCTTAGTCAAGATCGGCCGAGGGCGGGACGAGGAAGCCGGGCTGGAAGGATTAGCGGGATGGGCCCAGTCCTTGTCCTTTTTGTTTTGCCTATCCGAGTAACGGAGATAGGGCAACAAACCTGGGCCTGCAGCAAGGACAGCGAGGGAATGAAAAAAATAGAATCCCCGAGGGAAACCGTGGAATCGCACCTAGCAAGAATTCATGAGCAAGGGACAGGGGAAAACAAAAGTCGTCCTAGACAGAGAAAAAATAAAAAGTCGTCCTAGACAGAGAAATTAAAAGTCGTCCTGGACAGAGAAATTAAAAGTCGTCCTGGACAGAGAAATTAAAAGTCGTCCTGGACAGAGAAAACAAAAGTCGTCCTAGACAGAGAAATTAAAAGTCGTCCTGGACAGAGAAAACAAAAGTCGTCCTAGACAGAGAAATTAAAAGTCGTCCTAGACAGGGAAAATAAAAGTCGTCCTAGACAGAGAGATTAAAAGTCGTCCTAGAAAGGGAGAACAGTCCTAAAAAATAAAAGTTTTAAACTACTTTAAAAAACCATGTAATCTTGATGAAATCCCAGAAACAAGGAGATCCCCATACATGTCATAACTGTAGTGAAAAGAGAGGAAAAGAAACACAGAAATATTTTAAAATATTTTAATAATATCTGTAGAAGCCACGTAAACGAGAAAGAAAAATAATCCCTATACATGTCCAAACTTTAGTGAAGAGAGAAAGAAGGGTATTTAAGAATCCCTTATTAGTTAATTAAAGTTACCCCCATATTAGAACTGAAAAAAAATGGGAAAGAAAATGTCCCCACCGTCTTTGTCCACTGTGCCAAACGACAGAATATTTTTATTTTTATTTTTATTTTTTTTGTTTTACTAGCTTTAAGATAATTTTAAGCGAAAACTCAGAGTCTCCCTTAGATATAGTTTCGAATAAGTGCCATTGATAAATTGTATGATTTGCACTAAGATTAATAAGTTGTTTTTCTGCTTAAATAATATTAGTGTTTTATTTAGCATTATTATTATTTGAATTATGATTTAATCTTTGTGTCCATTAAGTTCTCCTATCCATTGGTCTCTGAATAGTAATATAATATGAAAGTAACAAATGTTTTGTTTGAGGATAAATTGTATGATTTGAACTAAGATTAATAAGTTGTTTTTCTGCTTAAATAATATTAGTGTTTTGTTTTAGCATTATTATTATTTGAATTATGATTTAATCTTTGTGTCCATTAAGTTCTCCTATCCATTGGTCTCTGAATAGTAATATAATATGAAAGTAACAAATGTTTTGTTTGAGGATAAACTGTATGATTTGAACTAAGATTAATAAGTTGTTTTTCTGCTTAAATAATATTAGTGTTTTGTTTTAGCATTATTATTATTTGAATTATGATTTAATCTTTGTGTCCATTAAGTTCTCCTATCCATTGGTCTCTGAATAGTAATATAATATGAAAGTAACAAATGTTTTGTTTGAGGATAAATTGTATGATTTGAACTAAGATTAATAAGTTGTTTTTCTGCTTAAATAATATTAGTGTTTTGTTTTAGCATTATTATTATTTGAATTATGATTTAATCTTTGTGTCCATTAAGTTCTCCTATCCATTGGTCTCTGAATAGTAATTGCATATCGAATAGTAAATGTTTCGACTTTACGCACAGTAAAACATGTTTTGTTTCAGGAGTAGTTTTAAGGCCAAATTTTAAAATAAATTAATGCCCATAGTAACAATAAGAGTAGAAATTATAAGATAAGGTTTCTTATAGAAATTACTATTGATGTTATGGTCTATTGCATTTTACATGTTTATACATGCTAATACTCTACTTAATTGTTTGCTAATGTTCTAAATGAGTCATAATTCTACTGTAATTAACTCAATTTTGTCTTTTAAAGAAACGAGAGAAGTAGATGAATTAATGTTTTGATTTAAACTGACTTTTGATCTTAATTAATGTTTGATATTAGTTACACACTGAAATTATATTGTTTAAGTTATGTTTGTTTAAATATAAGAATATGTTTGTATTACAGATTTCCAACAAGGAAATAGACTCTGCATGCTCTAGTTGTCTGTAGAAGTACTATATATATGTTATGTTTGTGTAATTTGTATAGGGTTCATAGAAATAGGATTTCTTAGATGATAACTTAAATAATTCGGCCCCGTTTTTATTGTAAACAAATGTTAGTTAGGATGATGAAACTGAAATAAGAGATATTTCAGTGTGGTGGGGAGGGATGTCGTAGGACTTTTGGGACTCGCCATCTGGCGTATCTCATATCTCAAGAGGGTGAGAGATATAAACCAGTCCTTTATTCCCCATACAAGCCACGCCCCTGCCCTTGGGGTATTTCAAGAACCACCCAGGGCAGGCAGAGTGAGTTGAGTTAGAGACCGGGCCTTGCCAGCAGCAGAGTAACACAGTACAGCTGAGTTAGCCTCCCCCTCTTGGGGGTAGGACTCAGGAATTAGTCGTGACAGGAACTGTAGTAGTAATAGGAGCTCTGAGTACATAGATGTTAAAATAAGAATAAACTATGGATAAGAAGATGTCTTTCACCAACCACGCTACCATAATTATAAGTATATACAACGTAAGGAGGTAATTACCCTACGTCAGTGGTGACACTCGGTGGGATACTATCGTACAAAGTGGTGTCAGAAGAAGGGATAATAAAAAAGCTTTACGTCAATTGGTTTTAAATTTAGAACTCAGCGGATAATCTCTAATAATCTCAATTATCTTTAATTAGCTCAATTGTAATCTAAAATTCATGAAAATGATAGGGATTAGCCATGGTTATCTCTAGATAATCTTTTCAGAATCCTTTAAGTAAGATTTTAAAGATTTCTTCAATACAAGAAGAACTATAACAAAAACGGGTATCTAAGAATATAAAAAGTCTATCTCTGTGTATGCAATAATAAAAACAAAAAGTATATTTCATTAGCAACAGTAAAGAATGCATTTTGCTTAAACTTCAAAATCTCGTACGGAGTTGTACATAAACAATTCAAACATAAAATATATATATTCTTTTACTATCTCGAATTTGACTTATATCTGCTCTCTCAAATACGGGATACAGCTGTGTAACATCCTTGTTGTCATTTCGTGTCAGCTCCCACTCTTTCTCTATGACCAAGCCGAAATAATTTTGATAAAACATTATCATGGCTAAAACTCGCAAAGTTTTATTTTATCAATCTAACATATCTCTTCAGACAGATAATGTATATACTGCAGCTAGCAAAGAAAATAAAGAATCATTCATAGATTCACGTCCTTTATCACGTAACATCTATCTTGGAATCTCTCGGAAATCGAATAATAATCTCAATGGTGGAGTAGGGGACAAAACAAAAATAAAACAAACTCGGCATTTCAACCATATCTGGGCAGGTGGAGAATTACCTTCTCAACCATATCCCTCACTAGATATTGCAACAGCGCATCACCTCCCATAAATACACTCTGATATGGCATGCAGAAGGACCTGGCGGAGCAGGGGAACGATCCTCGCAGACTCCCCAATCATGCTTCCTAACGGTGCTTTCCGCGATTTCACCCCCTAGAGCAACCCCCCATTATACCCCCAGTCATTCATACTCATTCTCTGCCTCACTCACTGCATCACTTACAAAACAATCGTCCCCTTTCTATAAAATTCCCTTTAATTTACAACGTTGGTTGTAAGAAGAGTAAGGGTGAAATCTCGGTTGGGCCGCACGGTCACAGACTGCCTCACTAGTCCTAAGTCCCATTCTAACGAACAAACAAACATTCTACTCCCTTGAAGCTACGTTTGGGCGACACTGAAAAACCTTCCCTATTCTAGGACAGCACAAATTCCTCTAATTTACTCTTACTTTCGCCTGCATAGCGCGAAATAAAAAACTCATCTCTAAACAATATCACAAAATTTCTTATTCTTCAAAAATAAAATGCCACACACGTATCGTAATGTTAATCCCTTCATCATAACAACATTAAAAAACAATCTGTCATTTATGTCTTTCTTTCGCTAAAACATTACTCCCCCGGAGAAAAAAACAAACAAAAAAAGAAAGAACCTTGAAAACAGGCGCAATCTTAACACTCGATTTCTTTCGCTTTAAGAAATTTATATAAAAATGATTTTACACGTACTTTAAAATATCAAGGATCAGTACAATTACTACAGATTTATAATAACGAGGTTGGGAGATCGAATGGTCACTTCCACATTCCTTTCTCGAAAATCGCACGTGTTCTAAGTACAACCTTAAAAGCATATTCAAGTATATTACTCGCTATAATTCTTACACTTAAGAAATTAATATACTGTAATAGTGATTTCACGTGCGTTAAATTTGTCAATTAAAAAATCGATACATTCGCGTTCTTAAAATTCAATCTAAGCATTAATACAAATAAATGGAACGCACTTCCAACGCAATTTCTTTACATTACTCAAATTATAACAAAAAACGGAGTTTATTACTGCTTATAGCTATTAGTACAAATTATCCATGTTAGTAATGGGTACAGAAATTCTACTTTTATCAACTTATTAACACGTTGACCGCGATGCCTACTGTACCATGTTAAGGGCTGCGGGCGACATGTTTGAACCAATACTGCCAGTGTTACAGTAGACCTGGAGGCGTGAGGTTGTTTGTGTCGCTGCGCAGAGGTAAGTTCTTTACTATCAGAGCATAAAATTTGTGATCATATTTGGTACACGTCGCATAGAGTGATAATATTTTCTATCATGAGCGACGTGCGCCAAAATCTGTTTGTACTTATATGGTACACATCGCTCATAGGAGAAAATGTTATTTCTCTGAGCGACGTGTACCATATGGTAGCACAAACTTTATTTTATCACTACAGGCTTATTGTTAGCTATTGTATTTTGGAAAATTATTCTTAGACTAATATATTTAGTTACGTTTCAGTACAATGAATTAGAAATGTAATTTGCATGTATATTTATAGAACAAAACTAATGGAATATTTATATTCAAATCTTATAATGTGGAAGTCATTCATGTGTTCTCACATTACTCATGATTCCTAGACGAATTTGGTTGATGTATTTATGAAATAAACTGTTCAGTTATTTTTTTCATGTTTTCAAGGCATAATGGAACCGTCATGCTTTTATGGAAAAAGAGGTAACAACTCTAATAATCGGAACCTGAATGAATCTTCAGACGAAAATGAGTCCTCTGATGATGATGATCGAGATTTTCAACTGAGTTCAGAAGAGAGTTCTAGTACTGATGAATCATATGACGAGGAACATGACTCAACTAATGGTGAAAATGTGTCTAATGCTGGTAATACACAAGGTGCAGGTACAGCTCCGCCTGACAAAGATTCTGACTCGACTTGGGGTCCTGTTCGAGCAGAACAACGCACTTTCTCTTTTACTGGTAAAGAAGAGTTACTTATAAAACCGACTCCTTCTGGTTTACAGAACAAAGTGACACCACTTGATGTATATCAGTTATTTGTGTCTGACGATATCATTGCAGATATAGTTACAGAAACAAATAAATTTGCTGCACAGGTAATTGAAAACAAACGACCATCAAGAAGATCACGATTGAATCAGTGGGTTCCAACTGATGCTCAAGAGATCAGAAAATTTCTAGGAATCATTATTACTATGGGGCTGGTGCGTAAACCTATTTCGGATCTGTATTGGTCGAAGAAAGAGATATATGATACACCTTTCATCTATAAAAACATCACTAGAGATAGATATTCCTTGTTGTTGCGCTTTCTTCATTTCAATGATAACGAATTCATAGATGAAAATTCTAGTCGCCTGTATAAATTGCAGCCACTATTGGAAAAACTTACTGAAAACTTTCGCTCAACTTATACACCTGGATCATCTGTTGTGATTGACGAGAGCCTGATCCCATTTCGTGGAAGACTTATCTTTCGACAGTATATTCCAGGGAAAACCCATAAATATGGAGTAAAACTGTACAAGATTTGTTCACCAAATGCTTACACATTCCAAGTAAAGCTGCTATGGTTCCGGATTCCCACAAATTTATTATAAATGGAACATATTTTATGATTGGAATTACTTTTATTCTACAAAATTAGTAGATGGAAGGTAGTACATTACCTATTACAAAATTTTTCTTTTACAATCAATTTCTTTTTATTATATTACGCCCTACTTATATCTAGTTTGTGCATATTTTTTGCACTGCAATGACTGCGAATATCACTATTTCTATATTATTTTCTAGGCATTACTAAGTCATTATTGTTTTTTACCTAGTCGTGCTATCATATTTTTGTCTAAAGACGATTATGCCAAAGGATTATAACTAATTATAAGGAAATATGTCATTTTTTCTAGTTATAGACATTAAATGCATAAATTATATTGCTATAGTTTTTCATGCCTAAAATTTATACAATTACATTATATAAATGTTTAAATATACCTTGTTTGTGTTTTTTGAACCTTTCAGAACAATATCTCCTTTGATATTTTCATATGAATGTCCATGTGACCGACTTATGACAGTTTTTCTAATAATATATAATTTTTTCCTGTGTACCATATATGGTACACGTCGCTTAATTGAAAATTGGATCATGTACACATATGGTACACATCGCGGCCAACGTGTTAAGCACCACACCCCTTATAAGCGGGTTGGCTGAGTCAAAGCATAACTACAAGATAAAATGGCGGCGTCCACCGACCTCAATTTCTTTTACTAATTGTCCCATTACTCACTGGATACAGATCACAAGTACTTAGCTATTTTAAGGAGGTGGTCCTGAAGAACTTCATGGCAGAAGGCAAGGAAGGAGGGGGTTCTCCTTCTTCTCTTCGAGTAAAATCGACGAATCGCCGTCTTCTTGGTCGGATCCGGCAACTTATACTTCTTGTAATGGGCATTTTCACTCAATGCTGCGGTCACACTTCGGCTTACTAAGAAATATCTTAGGAATAGTTCCTTCAAAGTTTTATAATATTCTCTATTTGACCACTCGTCACTTCTCATCCGCAGACCCAAGTATTTCAGGAAGTCGGTCGCGGGAATTATGGACGGACATTCGCGGTCTTTTACATTTGCGCCGTCGAGGTATAAAAGTGAATTTTTGACTCGAGGCGTCTTTACAACCAGGGCACGGGGTGGGGGCATGGCCTGCTGCGTTCCCTGTGTCACCACGGGGTTCGGAGCGGCCGGCTGTTCGTCGATGCTTGAGGCGTCGGTTTCACTGTCGGGGGTGTCGACGTCGACCGGGTTCCTTCTCGACGGAGCGGCGTCGGCGCGTGCTTGTAGGCGCCGCACTTGCTCCTCCAGTTCGAGAATTCTCCGGTGTTTGGCCTCGTCACTCATTTCTTGAATTGGGAGATGTTGGATTTCTGCTTTTGCCATTCTTATTTTCTTTTCTTTGCACTGGTTTCTTCTGATATGAGGGTCTCTTTGTATGTTTTCCAGGCGTGATGATCCGTACTGCGCTGCCACCAAGTTGTCGTATGAATTTTGGACTTCCATTTGAACTCACACTTTGTAAGATGACTGGGTTATCTCACCGTTTGTCACCACTGACGTAATGTTAAATTACTATGTTATAATTATTAGTACCAGACGGGTACAAGGTAAGAATGGACAAGCAGTGATTCCTTTGCTTATATTTATTCTAGAGTACAACACAACTTCGACACCTCAATGCCCCCACCCTATGACTATCACAATCTATGATCTATTCGTGCCCCGGGCAAAGTTCTAACTGACTGTCTCTGCCCTGGGTGGCTCTTGAAATACCCCCAGGGGCAGGGCGTGGCTTGACATCCAATTCTGCCAATGAAATCAAGTGACATCTAGTCCTGCCAATCAACGCCAGGTTCAAAGTGGAATCCCGCCTACTTCCGGGGAGGAGCTATTGGGCATCTCTCCAGGGCATGTACTTACGTACGGGCCACCTGTTTATGTTTCTTGTGGTTTAGGAAATGGCTAACTTCCTGGCCTTTCCTGCCCTTCTCCAGGTTCCGGTCATATATCTCCTTGACACTTTCTACAAACATTGAAATAAAATATCTGTGCCCTCGACCAACCGTTACCCCTCAAGATCTGTTACAAGTTTCAGATTCTGGCTTCAGCATGACGGACTGGCTTCAGCATGACGGAAGTCATGCGACAAAACTATAAAATATTATGGCCGGGCAGTTTGCCTATGGACATTTTTGCCTTCCGGACATTAGGCCTACGACAACAGGCTTACCGGACATTATGCCTAACGAACATTTCGCAAAGCTGATAACAAGGTCGCTTTGTCAAATATTTCAATAGATTGTGCATCTATCTGAAATGGTCATTAAATGATCCTTTGTAACCTAAGTTGAATAAGTAGACACAACTGTTAACATACAGCATTAGATAGTAAGGGAACCCAGCAGTGAAATAATATATGAAAAGTATCGCTATATTTCATATTCTAACAGGCTACTATGGGTTGGATTGGGTTGGGATAGGTTGGGTTGGGTTGGGTTGGATTGGATTTGATTAAATTAGGTTGGGTTGGCTAGTGTTGTGTAGGGTTGGGTTGGGTTGGTTGGGTTGGGTTGGGTTGGATTGGAGTAAATTGGATTGGGTTGGCTAGTGTTGTGTAGGATTGATAAGGTAGGGTTAGGTTAGGACTATGTCTTTAGAGTCTCCTTCCATTAGCCATGTCCTTTAGGCATCATGTCCGTTATGGATTAATTTCTATAAAAATACTGTCTGTAGGCATAGTGTCAATAGCTATCATGTCGCCAGGGAAAGTGTCCATAGCCATACTGTCTGGGTACCTATATATATGATCCCCGTTTTATGTCCTTATTAGTCCCCCATTAAGGGGCTAGCCACAGAGAAAATTGTGCTAGGGAATTAATCTTGGCTAACTAATGACATCAAAGAGGCAATGCAAATCAGAAATCAAATACAAAAAGAGCTAAAAATGAATAGATATGATATGACTCTCCGAGAACGTTATAAAACAGAAAAGAAACGTGTCAGATCTCTCATCAGTGTAAGTAAAAAAGACTTTTACAAAAAACAATTTAATGACTCTAGACATGATACAGCAGCAACATGGAAAGTGATAAGAAGCATGATACCAAATGAAAAGAGTACCTCAGAAAGTTATGAAAATATTACGGAGTTGAAAGACAAAGCAGAAAACTTTAATAACTATTTTGTTAACGTTGGCAAAAATACATATGAAAAAACTCAAGAAAACATCAACTCAGTGAATATGAGTAATTGCTTAAATGACAATTCTTCCAATGAAAACACAAGAGAGTACTTCAAGATAAATCCTATAGATTGTGCTACCCTAATTCTTACCATAAAGAGCCTAAGAAACTCTGGCTTTTATGGTTCAGATGGTATACCATTTCAGTTCATCAAAGAAGCTCTACCCATGATTGCATCCTATATTCTAACTATTATGAACACTTCCATTGTTACTAAAACGTTTCCTGACTCTTGGAAAATAGCACATGTAATACCTCTGCATAAAAAGGGGGACAGAGAAGATGTGACAAACTATCGTCCCATTTCCCTGCTACCCATCTTCTCTAAAATATTAGAAAAAATTGTTGCATGCCAACTTATGTCATATTTAGAATCAAATAGACTACTAACGATTAGCCAACATGGTTTCAGACCAAAACTCTAGACGGAAACTGCACTGCTTAAAGTTACGAATAGTATATATAATAATATAGATATGAAAAAAAATATCTTTGCTAATTTTATTAGACTTATCAAAAGCCTTCGACAGTGTAAGCCATGAAATTCTTTTAAGTAAATGTATTAACTTAAATATTGATCCAAGCTGGTTTAGCGAGTATCTATCTACTCGTAAACAGTCCATACGTCTTAACAACATTATCTCTGTGCCAAAAAATTTATCATTTGGTGTTCCACAGGGATCAGTACTTGGTCCTATCCTCTTCTCCATTTACGTAAATGATCTATCTTCTTTCATTTCTGAATGTCTAGTCGTACAATATGCAGATGACACTCAACTACTCCTTAGTGGTGATATTAATAATCTCCCAGAGCTATCTTTAAGAGCAGAAAACACTCTGTCAAAAATTAAAACCTATTTCCAAGAAATTGGGCTGTTAACTAACGAAAGTAAAACACAGTGCATATTTATTGGTTCAAGGTTCCACATAGCACAAATTCCACAAAACACAACAATTAATTTTTGCGACAATATTATCACACCTAGCAAAACAGTCAAAAACCTAGGAATTCACTTTGATAACCACATGTTGTTTGATTCCCACATAGATAAAGTATGCAAAAAGGTTACAGGAACATTAATGTACTTATCACGTATAAATGACAATTTTGAGACTACCACTCGAATAACTGTTGTTGAATCTCTAGCCCTAAGTCACATTAATTACTGCACAACTGTTTGGGGAGCTACCACTAAGACTCAGATAAACAGAATACAGAAGCTTATTAATTTTGCAGCTCGAGTTGCCTTGGGAGGAATAAGAAAATAAGACCACATCACACCAGCTCTCAATAAACTTGGGTGGCTGCGGGCAGAAAATAAGGTCGCTTATGCTATTTATGTTTTTGTATTCAAAATTTTGGACCATCATTATCCTAGCTGGCTATTTGATTTAAAAACAGTCAGGGATATAAGGGGAACCAACACAAGACAGAGCAGTGAGCTCTTTATTCACAGAACAAACACAGAAGCAGGTTCAAAGATGATCACTATCAAAGGGCCAACACTCTGGAATAATATTCCAGAGCATCTTAAAAATGCATCCTCCTTCACAGCTTTCAAAGGCAAACTATATAGTTTTCTTTTGGACAAATAGTTGCTGCTCATTAAGAACTAATTATTCTCATTGTAAGGAAACAAATATGGAAATGATGCCGATAATAACGATCCTGTATCTAGTGGCATACTTACTACTTTATTATTAACATTATTGTTAACATTTTTATTACAGCATTATTATTTTCTATGAAAGCTACATTTAATTTAACTATATGTCTAACCCTCTTATTTGTTAGTTTAATTACATGTCTACTTATAAGTTACTATTAATGTTGAATAACCATTGTACAAAATGGAAATAAATGTTTTTGTTTTGTTTTGTTTGTTTTGTTATTGCTCTCCCTAACGTCCCGCCGTGGAATCTATCGAGGGTCTGTCACCTCAAGAGTCGAGTGTTGTGACCGCTACACTAAGGCGGTCCCCCAGATAGCTATATATAAACAGTACTGTATGTGATAAGTACAGCAGGTTACCAAAGCCATACAATTATATAAAAAATTTACATGGATACATAATTTTAATTTTCTTATTTCTCCATGTGCTTAGACACAGTGTCTAGTGTGAGCCATTAGATAATTATTAGACATGGTTCATATTAGTGGTCACAAGAGTATTCACGTTATACTTGCTAGAAGCTAGAAGCCTAACACAACTTCTCTTTCCTCTGTCTCTGGTAATTCAAGGAGACTTTTTATAAGTAGCCTTGGTTCGGATCCAGGACAGCATAACCCAGGAGACAATACTTCTCCTATTCCATTATCCTAATCTGAGCAAACCCAGCCCAATGTAATATGTATAGGTTTCTCGCCCAATGTTAAGATTCTCAGTAAGCTTCCCTCACTATGGTACTCAACTTTATGTGGGACCTATGACCTGAAAACGTTTCATGTCCGGCATAAACCAAAGAGAACCTAAACTATTCTGACTCACCAAACAGGAAGAGGGATATATTGTCCTCTGAGGGGTCATGATCTGATATCCCAATGTACCAACCTCTATCCTAAAGGCAAAGTAAAGTTAGCAAAACCATGGCTGGCAACTCATTTCCTTTCACACAGGGGAAAACCGTATCAGCAAAACTTTGCATAACATGTCTGCTATTGGAAGTACTGCAATCTGAAAGATAAAACAATTGACCACGGTAGCCAAGTGGTTATAACACCTCACAAGGGTTGGCAAACCAGCGATAAAGCCCACCGAGGGGTGATAGGAAGAGCATCCAGTCTTCATTCCCCATCTTCACTCCTTGTGTGCCCACCCCCCATAATGGAGATTAATATTGACACAAACCTAAATACATACAACAACGCATAATAAACGTACGTGAGCAGTGAAATGAAATCGTGTATTTACTCAGCTAATATACTCGAATACGTGTCTTGAGGTGAAGAAGTATTGGTCGTCCTTCCCTATTTCCTAGTCATACAAAACTTGTCGAGACAAACTTCAACTCATTTAGTAATTACATTCAGACTGCGCTTGCAACTTCTCTCTCTCTCTCTCTCTCTCTCTCTCTCTCTCTCTCTCTCTCTCTCTCTCTCTCTCTCTCTCTCTCTCTCTCTCTCTCTCTCTCTCTCTCTCTCTCGTTAAAGCAGACACTTGCTTAATATTCAGCCTCAAGAATTCGATTATCTTGCACATTTAAATTCTATCTTTTGAAAAAAATCGTGAAAGAAGAAAAACACTTGTTGAGCTTCATCACTTGTGAACTGTCAACAGGTAGATCACTCTCTCTCTCTCTCTCTCTCTCTCTCTCTCTCTCTCTCTCTCTCTCTCTCTCTCTCTCTCTCTCTCTCTCTCTCTCTCTCTCTCTCACACACACATTATTGACTGCACTATATCAATACCTTCTTCTACTTCTTCTAAGACTGCACTGCCTACAAGTAGCGTGGGGTTATATTCTCCTGTGGCCTTTGTTTTTATGATACAAATCAAGAACATGCTAAAGAGTAATAATAAATAATAATAATAATAATAATAATAAAGCTTTATTTCCATTACAATACAATGGGTATTCGTCAGCCGGGGCAAGCCCCAACCCCCCACTGTGGTGACCAACCACAGCAGTACCTGCCAGGAAACAGCTTAAACTCTCGGTCTTGGGCGGGAACCAATCTTTCGACATCGTGAATGCGAAGCCAGCGCGTTACCACTGTACTAGCCAGCAGGCTTTTCTATCATCACAATGGCATTATCAAATTGCCCTGAAGAGCGACTAAAAACCTAAAATTAAACCGAGGAAACTTAAAAGTCTAAATACACAAGTTATACATTATTTCTCGCTTTCTCTACTTATACATCGCAATATCTATGTATATAATTGTCTTCTTTATCGATCTGTTCCTTTTCCTTCTTCTTTTTCGAAAGCTTTCCCAAATTTAGGGCAGGCTCATTGTTTTTCTATCAGCTTATTGCAGTTTATAATCTCATTTTAGCTTCAAGTTCCACCACCTAATCTCCATTTTGATATCAACCCAGGGGGGTTTACACGGTCAAACAGTTCGTCGAACGCGGTTCGACAGCCAAGTGTTTGAAGTGATGTTCGAACGTGTGAACGGGGTATTTGGTTGTCGAACACGTTCCGTGTTCGACAACCAAATACCCCGTTCACACGTTCAAACATCACTTCAAACACTTGGCTGTCGAACCGCGTTCGACGAACCGTTTGACCGTGTAAACCCTCCTTTATACTGGGGCTTGAGACCGGTAGCATAAGCAGTTAAGTTCATGTGTGGCTGTATTCCAAACAAGTGTTTCCGAACACTTCTCTTCTGAGGGCAATACTATAACAATGGCTATCCTTTTTAATTTCTCTCACGGATATTATAAAGATTTTAAAAACAAACAAAAACAATATTTTCGTTTTTAGTTTCCCCTCCAAACGCCGATCACGTATCCGACCCCACTACCGCCATATATAAATAAATAGTAAACATTCTAACATTCTCTCTCGCTAGAGGTATTTTTCTCTAGTAATAGATTTTTGGTCTGTTGCTTACTGACGATATGGTAAAATAAACAAATATATATATATATATATATATATATATATATATATATATATATATATATATATATATATATATATATATATATATGAATCATTTTTTGCCCCGACCGGGACTCGAACCTAGGACTTATAATTACTAAGTCAAGGCGCTACCAACTACACACCACAGAAGGTTAAAAGGAATCCAACCCTATAGCTTATATCTGCTATACTTAGGAATGAACGCATTCTATCTGAATGCCACTATGTTCATATTACAGATTCCCCAACCTCACTCGTGGCTTCATTTTCGCATTTAATTCAATTCCCAATCTCATTCGGGCTATACAATAACCAATTAAGCACATTACATATGAAAAAACATTAATCATTTTTTGCCCCGACCGGGACTCGAACCTAGGACTTATAATTACTAAGTCAAGGCCCTACCAACTACACACCACAGAAGGTTAAAAGGAATCCAACCCTATAGCTTATATCTGCTATATTTTGTCACTGCAACTGTCTGCCTTTATTGTCGAGCATCCTGTTATATATTTCTACTCTCCTACTAGCTACTCCATCAGCATTTGTGTCGAGTAAACTAATGGAGGCTACAGCAGGTGATTTAATTAAAAAAAAAAATGCATCACCCTTGAATCTTATTTCTCACTTTCGGATTTTCTGTATTTTCGTTTGTCTCTAACTTTTCTTTTGTTTTTGTTTTTTCGACATTTCGAATTTTCTCATCCAAATGAAATAATTTGTGTGTGGAGAGAGAGAGAGAGAGAGAGAGAGAGAGAGAGAGAGAGAGAGAGAGAGAGAGAGAGAGAGAGAGAGAGAGAGAGAGAGAGAGAGAGAGAGAGAGAGAGAGAGAGAGAGAGAGAGAGAACAATAAGAAATAGAATATAAATTTAAAGGTTAAGTGAAGCGAGGAACGTGTGATTTACCAATTCTTTATTATAAATTAATTCCAATCACAGTATGACACATTAAATTGTTAGGCAAATTCCAAGCAAATTATAACTAAGCAAATGTAGCTCGCTATGAGAAATATAAGCAAAAAGGAAACAAATAGTAGTTAGTATTATTAATGGCCCAAACAAC
>JAXCGZ010006783.1:0-26472 GCA_037179515.1 Halocaridina rubra
AGAAATTATATTTGAACTTAGGAAAATATGAAAAATTAAAACAATCCTACCAGTAGAAAAACAGTAGTAAATAATAGAGGATCTGTTACAAAGGCTTATCCTCAAAGTAAAAGTGCAAGTAGCAACAATTACGCGCGCGCCACTGTAGTTTGTGTACAAATGGCAAAGTGAACGGAGTTTCTTCGCAGCTTTGTTCTTCTGTTATTAGTCATTGAGTTAGTGAACTTAGGTAATTTATTGTAGTCTTTCTTTAAGAGGGAAAGTTAATATTGAGGCTTTATTATGGTATGGAAAAATGATTTTTTAACCATGTTTGCTCATATGACGATTCTTGTTTTAAACTGGCCTCCCTTTTGACACGATTAAAAAAATAAATATCTGGTTTCCTTATCGTGTACACAAGGAGCGATCGCCAGGTCCATAATGATAGTAACTATCGGGTTTCCTTATCGGGTCCACATTTAGGCCCTATTCTCAGCATCGTAAAATGAGAGAAAAATATCAGGTGCACAAGGATCGATCTCCAGCTCCCTAAAGTAAGAAAATATCGGGGTTCTTTATCGGGTAAACAAAAAAGAGCGGTCCTAAGCCCCTTTAAGATAGAAAATATCGGTTTTCCTTATCGGGTGAACTACAAGGAGCGATTTACAGCTCCCTAAAGATAGAAAATATCGGGGTTCCTTATCAGGTGAACAAGAAAATATCGGGGTTCCTTATCAGGTGAACAAGAAGCGATCCTAAGTGCCTTAAAGATAGAAAATATAATTTTCCTAATTGATTGCACAAGGCGAGATCCTTACCCACTGCTGTATATTGGTTTTACCGTGTGATGTTCCTATTTTGGTAAGAGGTTTGTTGTTCGACTTTGACCAATGATGTTTGGTTCTTTGCATGGCAAATAGTATGAATAGTAAAGATTCACTTTATGTTCCCCTTTTGACCTAAGTAAGCTAACTAGATTAATTACCTTATTTACCTTAACTCCAATTTGAAATTGTGGAAGGGTGCATAAAACGAATAATAACCCTATTAATTTTAGCAGTGCCATTATGCAGACAGCTACTGCTTCCCTCTGAGACTAGATTGTTGATTAAGGTACCAATGTTGAAAAATACTTCCCTCGGTACATTACTGTGCAGCTTGTTGTACAATCGCTGGAACTGGCACTGTTCCTGGATACGATGGGAATTGCAATAGATGCCTCACTCAGGTTCCTAGGTCTGTATTTTGATTGCTTTCTCCTTACGTGGCAAACTCGTGTCAAAGCGTTGGGTGGATGACGTCTCTTCATTTCAGTGATTCGCGTGCCTCTTCAGGAGTCTTGGGGAGCAGAGAGGAAGACAATAGCGATGATGCTGTGCAAGTCCTTTATCCATAATAAAGTAGTGTATGGGGTATATTTTTACTGTTATGCACGTCTCCCTTTGGAAATGAAATTTATGTATCTTTTAGTTTTTTATGTATGTTGCATGAATCTGACCTTCAAAGCCATTGGTATTTATTATTAAGTTAATCTAACTTATTCTGGGATAACATTGAATCATTTACGATTTTTAAAGTCCGATTCAAGAAGCATACTAAATCACATAATATCGGATAATGTGCGGATAAGTAAAGGAGCAGTTCACAGTATGTCAAACTTATCCTTGTAGTAGGAATGTACTGTTGATTCATTACAGCATCCAGTATAGAGAGTCCTCGGTTTACGCTGTCCTCGAGTTACAATGTTTTGTGGTTACAACACTATCTCCCATAAATTATATTGCTTCTGATTTGATAATTTTTGGCCTATATTATGTCTCCCAAGCATACAGTAGATTCTTCTGATGGCAGTGCTTTTAAGAAAAGGAAAGCCATCACCATGGAAGTAAAATTAGAGATTGTGAAATGCACGGAAAATGGAGAAATTTTACTGCTACATTAGCATGGGTGCTTATTTAGGTATGTTCCGTCTTACGCTGAAAGTCGGGTCACATCACGTTTCAGGAACGGAACTCTGACAGCTACATGTTTCGTACATACGGCGTTTCGTTTATAAACAAAATGAAGTTTTGTACAATAAAAAACGAGGTTGCGTACAATAGAAAACGAGATTTTATGCTATAGAAAAGTTCAATAAATTGAACTTTTTGCTGTTGGGTATTTCAGCGTATATTTTGGCGGTAAAGTGCATTTTAAGGTAACTTCTGTAACGTAATGGCTAACGTTAGTACTAGAGTGCCTAGGTCTAGAGAAGAGTTAAACTTTCTACCAGCCTCTAATTGTTGCAGCAGTTGTTTTAAGCCAGTAAGACCGAGACAGGAGGCATTTGCTTGTGATGACTGTGACTTTTGGCGACATCGCGTATGGCAGGAACATTTCTAAGTCAGATTATAAAGACATTAACAAGCGCATATATATATATATATATATATATATATATATATATATATATATATATATATATATATATATATATATATATATATATATATATATATATATATATATATATATATATATATATATATATAATATATATATATATATATATAATATATATGAACTGTAAATTTGACATTAATGTAAATATCTACAATGTATACTGCTATGTGCTTAATTATAACATGCGTGTTTTTGTAAATAATTATGTTTATATGTATATTTTAAAATAAAATAATTTTTTTTTTAATATTTGCCTTTGGATTTTTTCTTTTAACGTTTTGGGAACCCCCAAAATAGGCCTCCTGCAATAGTAAACCAAATACATTAGAGACTGGAACAAGTACACTTTATTAGCAATAATTACTGAACTGGCTCAATCAATTTAAAAAAAAAAATTATGTACGAAACCTCGTCCGATTTTATATACGAAACGTCGTTCTCTGTACGATACCTCGTTTTTATTTCTATGTACGAAACCTCGTGTTCCAAACTCTGACGCAAGTTGAGGACCCTTTGTTATGGCCACTACTTTTATAGGACATTATATACTTCTAGATATATTCCATTTGAGAAGAAATTTTTGAAGATGGGTAGAGGGTTCTAGCTTTGTTGTTGTTGCTTAGTTCTAGGAAACGTCCAGTACTGTTTAGAGTAGATGGAGGGTCTGCCTTCAGTTAGGCTTCCCTCTTTCGCTTTGAACTTTTTACCTTCTTCCCACAACCCCCATTGGTCCATCTTCAGTGTAGTTTAAACATGGAGCTTGTTATTCAGGCAAGAGCAGTTTTCCTTTAACAGTTGTTCCCCCTTTACATTTATGCATCATAGATTCAAGGTTCATTTTTGCTTCATGAAGCACATATGAGTACTTGAGAGAGACTGAAGAAACGATGTTGAACATTGGCATCTTTTGTTATGGAAGCAAGGGAAGTTTAACTCCCCATAAATGCGAGTTGTTCTCATATATCCTTCCTGGCTGGGCGGTAATGCATGCGACTCTGATTCATCGCGTCAGGAGTTCGAGGCCCGCCAGGGTCTGAAGTTACAAATTTAATTCTCTCAAGGTAATTTCCGCACTTGCCAAAACCAAAGTCCTTCTAAAAAAGGCACCGTCCTAGCCCTTACTAAAAAAGGAAATCCGTAACGTAGCGCTGGATCATCCTTGTAAATTTTATCACCCTCGTCAACATATGGCTCGAGTATCTTTATTTAATTTTGGGGGTTATTTGATCCACGAGCAAAGGAAATCGCAGTGGTTAGAGCACTAAACTCGGGAAATAACAAACACGAGTTTGAACCAACTGTGGGGCATCAAGAAGGGCATCCAGCCTAAATTTTCCAGCTCAAGGCAACGTTTATCCAACCCCATTCGGGTGGGGCATTATAGTGAAATAATGGCAAACTTTTGTTCGTGAGCAGTAGATTGCTTAAGAAAGTTAATTTTTATGGTATCAGCAAACAATAATATATAAGTATATAAAGACACCGTTCTTTCGGGGGACCGCTGTAGCCCAGCGGCTCGAGTTCTCGACTCGGGAAGCGAAAAATATAGACGTAGTTCCTCAGAACTGAGTTTTCTATATGTGTTCTACGGGAATATTTTTATTTATTCAGACTTTTGGAAGGAAAGAACCCAGCTGCAGAACTCTTTGCCATTTTATGTCACTTAATCCTCATTCAAATGGGGTTGGATGCAGGTAGGCTGTAGTTGGGGAATTAAGACTGGGTGCCCTTCCCAATACCCCTCAGTGGGATGTAACACGAGTTTCTCGCTTCCCGGGTCGGACTCTCCGACCACTGTTCTACCGCAGCCCTAGTCTAACATAGGATGCAGGTAAGCTGTAGTTGGGGAATTAAGACTGGGTGCCCTTCCCAATACCCCTCAGTGGGATGTAACACGAGTTTCTCGCTTCCCGGGTCGGACTCTCCGACCACTGTTCTACCGCAGCCCTAGTCTAACATAGGATGCAGGTAAGCTGTAGTTGGGGAATTAAGACTGGGTGCCCTTCCCAATACCCCTCAGTGGGATGTAACGCGAGTTTCTCGCTTCCCGGGTCGGACTCTCCGACCGCCGTCCTACCGCAGCCCTAGTCTGACGTAGGAAATATATTTGTTTGGCCGTGTAAAAACAAATGTTTATTTGTTTGCTTTTGTATGTAGCTCTGAATTGTTACTTCGATTGTAGTTTATGTGTTCCAGGAGTGACCTAAGGTGAAGATGGAGGGTTCTCAAAGAAAGAGATACAAACACTCCAACTCGGAAGAGACGGATGCAAGTACGGCCGATGTACGACCGGCAGTAAGCGTTGTCATTCGTAGTTTGCTTTTGTTTCTTGAAATATCTGGCTACGATGAGTTAGACAGTAGCTCTGAATTCCATTTGTAATGTAACTTGCTTTTGGTTTACAGTAAAATTTATCGAGGAATTTTGCCACCTAATACTAGTAATAGTGATTACTTTTGCTTTATGGGAACCAGGGTAGCCCATTAATTAGAGTGCTAAAATTGGGAAGTAACAAACAGGCGTTCAAGCCCGCCACAGGGCTTTAAGGAAGGTCACCCAGCCTTGATTCTCCTTAGGGATCCACTCTGTCTGTGTCCACCCCAGTCAAATGGGGATTAATGTGGATACAAAAATACTAAAAAAATAAATAATTGGAAATGTATGCATATGATTGTATGCAGTTATGTCTGCATATTTAACATAACCTTACAAAAATTGCTTTGCAGGTTGGTTGTGGCACTCTTGCCAAGGTGGCACTGAAGAATTTCATGTGCCATGATCACCTTGAGATTGATTTCCACCCTCAGGTCAACTTGTTGCAGGTCAGTGCCGTATAATATGAATAATTTATTGACTTACATTGGATATATATATATATATATATATATATATATATATATATATATATATATATATATATATATATATATATATATATATATATATATATATATATATATATATATATATATATATATATATATATATATATATATCTCTCTCTCTCTCTCTCTCTCTCTCTCTCTCTCTCTCTCTCTCTCTCTCTCTCTCTCTCTCTCTCTCTCTCTCTCTCGCTCTCTCTCTCTCTCTCTCTCTCTCTTTTTTTTATACACACCATATAACGAATTACAAGAGTTTAAAAATAGGTTATTGTTTTTACAAAATGCTAATGCCATAAAATAGGGTCCAGTCTATTTGCAAATTTTGATGTATGAAGCTAGTGGTGGGACGAGTTATTTTGCATTACTCAAGGGACTATTGTATTTCCTTTTCATCTTTCCTGGATTGTACTAGTGCAGTGGTTAAGACCACTTGACTCAGGATGTGACAGACCCAAAAGGGAGTGCCCACAGGGGTGTGTTAGGGAGGTAATTTATTTACTTGAACTGTTCGTGAAGAAGTTGACCTCTTTTCAGTTTTCATTCCCCAGTTCCGACCTGTCTGTGTCCACCTCCGGAATGGAGATTAAGAGTACCGAATAAAACAGTAGAAAAAAAAACTTTATATCTGCTTCTGTTATAGTCTAGTCATGTAGTTCTGTAATTATTACTGAATGTTTATCATTTTTTTCTTTTTTTCTTGACAATTTGATCGAAGAATTTTTGGAATGAGGCAAAAAATACTTCATTTTTATAATACATTATTAGCTATACGGCATCAAGATCAGTAATAGAACCGGGAGGGAGCAAGTATGCCTCTTCCGTGTTCCCCTGCATAATCAAGGGGACTGGGAATTCCTTCCTTTGTATTGCCAACCACGAAGAGTCATGGTTTTAACTTTGACTCGGCCAACCCTCTTTTGTGTATAGATGGAGATCTTCATTAGCTTAGCTGAAATCTTCTATTTATTGTTTTGTTTATACAGTATTTCTTTCATCTTTTTGTATAGCATTTTACATTCATTTTAAAGTCAGCAAAAGTTTTATCAATGCCCCTAATTGTAACAGGAGGTGTGCCTGACAATACCACTGGTCCACTGATCAAGTGTATCATATTAACCTCATCAGTATCTTCACGTTTGGGCCAGTCGTACTGATTGTTCATTCTTCTTTCTAAGAATTTAAGTGTTACACTGGTTTTCCCAACTTTTAGAACTCTTCCTTTGTATGCCCTCCTGTCATAAGTCACTACATAGTACTTCTCTTCCTCAGGGTAAATATTCCCAAATTTCCTAGGAACAAAGCTCACCTGCAAAAAATAATGCATCTAAAATCTCAAATAACTTCAGGAGAGTAAATTTACCAAAACTATTGGTTTTGCAACACGAAGTTTTCCAGGGGTAAGAGATCTTACCCTTAGGGAGAATGAGTTTTACATGCTTTTAACATTTCCTGCTGAAAAGTTGTAAATACAAAGTTTATAGTTATAGCCTTAGGCGTATCTAATGAGCACAACAGGAAAAGCATTGTTGAATCGAACAACTTCACAATATTAATTGTCTCAAGTTGTCTTGATACATCCCATTCGACTATAATTAACTGAAGAATGCCAGTGAAATGTATAAATTTTTTATGAGGGTGACACCAGGATGGACAAAGAAAATTGCTCTCATCGGGCCAGGACACAAAGATGCACAAAGCAAATAGAATCAGAGAAGGCGAGTGTTGTGACTTATCAAATGTGAAGGGATAATACAAGATGTGTAACGAATATCAAAGAATTCAGGGGGTCCTCGGTTTATGTGGCCCTCATTTGTGATATTTCACCATTACGACACAGGCCCATAAATTATTAATAAATTAATTTTTCGACCTACTTGGTTTGTGTGGTAAATACAAACTTGGTGCACTGAACAGTTTGTGAGTGTGATGGACGATACACAGATAGCAGTACTGTTGGTTATATGAAGGAATTATATTTAATATAATTATAGAATTGCCAAATACTGTACATAGCCGTAAACACGATATTCATGTGAAAAAGCTTGTTGAGCGTGGCAATAGAATATTTAGTCACGTGGCATTAGACTGAGAAAAAGAAGAAAAGTCAAGCAGTTCATTCTCGTATGCCATATTGTTTCTCGTGCTCATCCACTCTTTCCATGGTTTTGCTCGTTGTTGACCTTTACTATGCCTCCCAAGGGTATTGCTGATTCTTCTAATGGCAGTGCTGCGAAGAAAAGGAAAACCATCACCATGGAAATTAAAGTAGAGATAGTAAAATGCTCATAAAATGGAGACACTGCTGCGAACTTCGGTCGCTCATTGGGGTTAACCTGTTCGACCTTGGCAATGATCATTAAGGATAAAGATCGCACCCCTACATGTGTGAAAATTTCTGCTCCTATGATGTTCCTTGTTGCCTTATGATTGAAATTGAAAGGTTATTAGTGATTTGGCTAGGTGACCAGCATCAATGGCGTATGCCAGTGTTTCTCATGTTGATAGAGGAAAAAGCTATAAGATTGTTCAATGCCATGAAAAGTGCAAAGGGGGAAGAGAGTGAAAGTGAAGAGTTTGTGGCCAGTAGGGGTTGGTTTATGCATTTTAAGACTCGTGCTAATTGGCATAACCCAAGTGTGCAAGGTGAAGCTGTTAGTGGTGATGAGAAAGCAGCAAAAGAATTTCCCAGTGTGTTAGCCCAAATAATTAGGGAGGGGTTACCGTGCCGAGCAAGTATTTAACGTGGCCGAGTCTGGCTTGTTCTGGAAGCATATTCCTAGTCATACGTACATCGCCATGGTGGAGAAGACAGCACCAGGCCATAAAATCAGCAAGGAGAGACTGACTTTGTTTATGGGGGCTAATGCTGCTGGAGACTTCACGCTGAAGCCCTTGTTGCTTTACTTGGCAGAAAATCCAAGGGCATTTGGAAGGGTGAATTGCATGTCATCTGGAAGTTGAAACAAGAAGGCTTGGAACCCTTTAATTATTATTGGACTGGTTCAGTAACCATTTTTAGCCAAGAGTGGAGAGGCACTGCACTTTCAAGGGTCTGCCCATTAAGGTTTGGCTAGTTCTGGCAATGCCCTTGGTCTCCCTCCCCATTTGGATGACTTTCATTACAACTCTCTAGGTGGTTTGCCTTCCACTTAATACCACTCTCCTGCTACAGCCAATGGATCAGGGGGTCATTGCCTCTTTCAAGGCCTACTACCTCCGGAGGACAATTGCTATGGCTTTCAGGGCAACTGAGAAGGACAAGAACTTTACTCTCAAGTAGTTTTGGAAGTCGTATAATATTCTCCAGGCTGTCAAGAATATTGCTGATTCTTGGGAGGAAGTTAAGCAGACGAACTTGAATGGAGTATGGAAGAAACTGTGCCCCCAGGTTGTGAATGACTTCTTTGAGAAGACATTTGAGACTGTTACTAGGAACGTTTTTGCCCAGAGTAAGTTCAAGTTGGAGGTTGGGCCTGATGATGTAACAGAGTTACTGGAATCTCATAGAGAGGAGTTATCTGCTGAGGACCTCATTCAACTGTAGAAGCAGATGGTTGAAGAGGAGGAAGACATACCAAGCCCAGAACCCAAGAGATTCACAAGCAGGAATTGGAAGTATCTTTTGCTCTGATAGAGGAATGGTTGGCAGAGCTTAAGACTCAGGACCCCGACACAGCCAGGTACACTGAGGTTGCCAGAGGGGTCATTTATTTCCTGAGTTGTTACAAGGAAATTTGGGAGGAGAAAAAGAGGGCATCCCTCCAGACTCGCCTAGACCAATTCTTCATAAAGGTATAGCCCACCAATAGATCCTGTATCCTCTACCTCAGCTGCCTATATAGACTCACCTGCCCCAGTATCTCCAGCATCTGCTGCAGGTTCTCTTGCTTCTGCAGACTCACTTGCCCCAGTCTCTTTAGCAACTGCCTCTCCAACTTCCTACTCATAAGCCTGTCTGTCTGTCCCTCCCTTGCAATGGCCCTTCCTTCGAGCAAGCCAACCACAATAGTAAAGGTAAGCAATACTGTATAGTGTACATTTACTATTTTTATGTCTTAGATTACATGAGTAAAAGTAGGCAGTACTGTATCGTTTACTTTTACAATGTCTTAGATTATTTTTCTGTTTTAGATGATTTATTTTTACCATAGGTGGGGGACCTAGCTTCGTATTAGGTGTGTTCTGACTTACGTTGAAAATCGGGTTATAACAGATGTCAGGAATGGAACCCTGTTGTAACTCGAGAATCCCCTTTATTCAGATTATTTCTATCTACAAGACTGAAATTACCAAAGGAATAAGAAAACACTTATTGAATTGGAATTTTTGCCTAGGCCATATTGATTGATAAAGCAAGTTTATAGAAATCTGTATTGTGGCTAAGGCAAAATGGGTTGAGTGAGTGAACATATAGCATTTACTGCTGATGGGCCTCACGACAGTAGAACTTGCCCACTTATCCTGTGGGTGACCTTAGCAGGGTGGAGGGGGGGCTGTGTCAGCCCTTTATACTCGAGGAGCTAAGAGGAGTGATTGAGGTATATTAGCTTCTGGTGATTGTGTGCTTTGACTCGGCCACCCCCCTTACAATATAAATGCAGCAGTTGTGTAAATTTTTAAAATCCATATTTGTTTTTTTCAACAGGGAAGGAATGGCAGCGGGAAGAGTGCCATTCTCACAGCAGTCATCCTGGGTCTCGGCGGCACAACGAGGACGACAAATCGCGGAAAGAATGTGAAGGGTAAGATTGAGAAAAACTTGTTTAGATTAACTTGTATTACTAATAGGGACCACAGTAGCACTGTGGTCATAGCTCTCATCTCGGGTAGTAACAAACTTGTGGTCGAGCCCACTGTGGGTTGTTAAGAAGGGCATCCATCCTTAATTCTATGGCTCCAACTTGTGTCCATCCCGACTCAGTTGGGATTTGATTGAACTGGTTTTACGTCACAGTCCCTTTTCTATTAAGGGCTAAGATATTGTCTTCATTTGAAGGACTTTGATTTTTGCATGTGCCATCGTTACCCTGAGTGAATTCCCTTTCTAACCTCAGACTGTGGCTGGTCTTGAACTGACGACGTGAGGAATCAAAGTTGTGTGTTCTACCAACCTGCCCACGGCAACCACACCCGATTGAACTTTAATTGTGACTTGTAAAATGGTGGATTAGCATTAATGTATTGAATCTGTGCGAGACTTATCCAATGCTTGATTAATTTTAACTTCAATGAATTATTGCTTTCCAGAGCTTATCAAATATAACAAGCACACGGCCACAATACAGATTGTGCTAACGAACTGCGGCAAGGAGGCTTACAAGGGAGACGTCTATGGTGATGCCATTATTGTTGAGAGAAGAATTTCTTCCAGTGGGATGTCTGCTTTTAATATCAAGTCAAAGAGCGGTAAGGATTTCGTCTCCTTCGACGTTTAAGTTAAGGTTTGAAATTGTGCAGCTGTGTTGCTAGCAAGGATGCTATTTGTGTTATTTAATCCATAGTTCATTTGCAATTTGTAACAAATGTATGAATCACTGCAATATTCCTTTTATATATTGCTTGTGGATTTTTTCTTTTTAGCCCTTTTCAAGCTTATCATCAGTTTTTAGTATTGAATTTTTTTTTTCTTTTTTTACCATTTATGCAGCTTCAGTATATTAAAGTTATTATAGCACAGAACTCACAACTTGGAAGTGACAAACTTGTGTTTTCACCAACAATGGGGTGCTAGAAAATGCATCCAACATTAGTACCCCAGCTGTAATCTGTCTATGGCCAGCCCCATTTGAATGAGGATTGATAGTGACATAAAATTGCAAACACACATGAAAAAGATGAGAGACCACAGTAGCTCATATGTTACAATGCCCAACTCGAGAAGTGACGGATCCTTAGCCAGACCAACCGGGGGGGGGGATTAGGAAGGGTATCTAAGTTTAATCCCTCAACTCTGACCTGTCCTTGTCCAGCCCCGTTTGAGTGGAGATTAGTAGTGATGCACAAATTTGCAAACAACATAATTTTCAGCATCTTTTCTTTCATTACAGGAAGTCTGGTATCGTCCAAAAAGGAAGATTTACAAAAAATTGTGGAATATTTCAATTTAAACGTCGAGAACCCCTTGACAGTCCTTAATCAAGATATGTCGCGCTCATTTTTAAGTTCTACGGTAAGGATTTCTTGAACGGTACTCTCATTAGTTTGTTTGGAGACTGCGGTAGAGCAGCGCTTCATTGGGAAATAACAAACCTGCATTTGATCCCACTGCTGGTCATTAGGAAGGGCATCCAGTCTTAAAGCCCCAGCCCTAACCTGTCTGTGTCTACCCTCATTTTAATGGGCAGTAATAGTGTGCTGGTACTGAAGACTGAACATATGAAGATTCTGTCCCACCACAATACCGGAAGTGACAAGACTGTGTTCGACCCAATGTCGTGTGTTAAGGGCACATACCCTTCATTCCCCATATCCAGTCTGTCAGTGCCCATCCCCGAATGGGGATTAATAGTGACACATGAAAACTGTGTTTTTTTTTATTTTTACTACTGCTTATTTTGGAAGCAGGCAATTGTTTTTTTAATATGTAACTTAAATGAAGTAGATAGAGACATATAAAAAAAAACGATAAGCAATGCAACGTGTATTTCTTGTAGGACCCAAAAAGTCTGTACAAGTTTTTCCTGGAAGTGACTCAACTAAAGATGATTTCCGACAACTATAAACAGCTGTTGGAATACCTCGATACCACGCGGAATCGTCTGGAGACTTGCAAGGAGGTAAGGGCAATCGGTTTAATGTCACTGACTCTTTTTTACTTAGGGCTAGGAATTTGCCTCTTTGCAAAGGACTGTTTTTGGCAGGTGTGCTTGTTTACTTTGAGTGAATGCTGTTTCTAACCTCACACACCTCACACCATGGCAGGCCGCAAACCCTCGGCCTGACGAATCAGAGTCGCAAGCTACCACTTTGCCATGGTGACCACCATACAATATTGCCTGAGGCTCCCGAGTAGTCCAGAACCAAAGGAAAGAGCCTGGAGACTGTCCCATTGACAGAGAGACAGGAGGCTGAGCTGGAGATGACAGAGTTGAATATGCCCTGGTTTTCTCTGGGCATGACGAAGGTTGACAGGGTAAAGAACGAGTAGATTAGAGGGACAGTGCAGGTAGGACGGTTTTGGACATGGTGAGGGAGATGAGACAGAGATGGTTTGGACATTCGCTTAAGAGGGATGAGGGATATCTGCTGAGGATGGAGCTGCCAGGCTTGATGGGAAGAGCTATACATAAGAGGAGGTTTATGGATATGGTGAGGGAGGACATTGGGTATGTAGAGTGACAGAAGAGGACATGGGAGATAGTGAAGTGTGGAGATGATTGATCCGCTTTGGACACTTTTTGCGAGAGAAGCCGTAAGATTTGACAACAGTATATTCTTTATGTGGTTACCACCACATACTATGTATTTTTCACTCACTTTACAAGGTTTATGTAGATTTTCCTCGCCATATTGGGTTCAACACCAGCATACCAGTCTGTTAACTGCTTAAGATAATGAAAAACTCAGATATTAACTGGACAGACGAGTTAAGCAAAGCCTGATCTGAATAATAAAGCAGCTCAGAAGTTGCATTGTTTTGCGTGAGGAGTTGCATTGTTTTGGGTGAGGAGTTGCACTGATTTGTGTGAGTTGCATAGTTTTATGTGAGAAGTTGCATTGTCTTGAGTGAGAAGGTGCATTGTATCAGGTTTGAAGTTGTATTGTTTTGGGTGAGGAGTTGCATTGTTTTGGATGAGGAGGTGCATTGTGTTGGATGAGAAGTTGCATTGTCTTGTGTGAGAAGGTGCATTGTTTCAGGTTTGAAGTTGTATTGTTTTGGGTGAGGAGTTGCATTGTCTTGAGTGAGAAGGTGCATTGTTTCAGGTTTGAAGTTATATTGTTTTGAGTGAGGAGTTGCATTGTTTTGGATGAGGAGGTGCATTGTATTGGATGAGAAGGTACATTTTGTTGGGTGAGAAGGTGCATTGTTTTTGGTGAGAGGTTTCATTCTCTCGGGTGAATACTTGCAATATATCATGTGAGAAGTTGCCGTTTGTCTGGGGAGAAGTTGCAATGTGTCCGAGGAAGAGTTACATTGTTTGGGGTTAGATGTTGCATTGTCTCGAGTGAGAAGTTGCAATGTCTCGGGTGAGAAATTGTATTGTCAGGGGAGAAATTTCATTGTGTTGGGTGAGAAGGTGCATTTTGTTAGGGTGAGAAGTTGCATTGTATGGAGTGAGAAGTTGTATTGTGTTGGGTGAAAAGCTGCCTTGTGTTGGGCAAGGAGTTTGCATTGTGCCAAGTGAGAAATTTTCATTGTTGGATGAGAAGTTGCATTGCATCAGGTAAGAGTTGCATTGTGTTTGGTGAGAAGTGGTATTGTGTCAGGTGAGAAGTTGCAGTGTGTTGGGTTAGAAGTGGCATTGTATTGATTGAGAAATTTTTATGTTTCGGATGAGAAATTGCATTTTCGGGTGAACATGAAATGTTTTATGTTTGTAAATCCTTTTGATTTAAGACTTAGAGCACCTTTCAGTTTGCTTTGTTTCATAAAAGAAGGTACATTAGTAATACTGCTTATTGCTTAAGTAATAAGTTACTTATGTAATAAGTAAGTTATGTATATGATTAACAACTATAATTACTTACATCTAAAACTAGTATTATATCTTGATCTTTCCCTTTTAAGATGCCATCTCCCTCTGCTAAGTGTCAGAAAGATATCACAAATGCCAAACACTTATAACCATATATGCCAACATCACAACAGACACTCCCTGAGAGCTCTGTGGGATAGCCGAGATCAGCAGTGGGCTACCCTATGAGACTCGGGGATGTGCAGCAAGGCAGCCTAAGGAACATCAACAACAATTGTAGTAAAAGAATTGAAAAGTAATTTTACGAACATGTCCTTCCTATCGTTGCCTTTTCTGCCATTTGTTCTGTGAAAGGGTAAAAATCTGGAAAGTGGAAGGGATAAATAGTCTATCAATCCCTATCCTTTTTTTGTTTAGTCATGTACATGAGCGTGTGTGCATATGCATATATGTTTTTAAGAAACGATGTATTCTTTCATACATATTGCCATTTTTGAAAGTCTGCTAGGACTTCAAAAAACAAAAATTAACATGGCACAGTGACAAGAAAAATTGGCGCAGTACCAAGAAAAAATTCGTAAGCACCGTTCATAGTCAATAACAGTCTTGTTCGAAGAGAAAAAGCATTCCACACTGCTATGCAATTGGGTGAGAATTTGTATTGTATTTGGGTGAGAAGTTGCATTGGGTCACCCAAAAATCCAACTTCAATCCCAGTGCAATGCAACTCTTTTTCTAACTATGCAATGTTTCACCTTAAAAATGCAACTATTCATCCAACTCAGTGCAGCTTTTCACCTGAAACAGTGCAACTTCCCACCCGACATTATGCAACTTTTCACCCCAACACTATTCAAGTTCTCACCCAACACAGTGCAACTTCTCACCCAACACAGTTCAACATCTCACTTGACACAAAACAACTTTTCACCCAACACAATGCAGCTTCTCATCCATTAATGCAACTTTTCATCCAACAAAATGCAACTTCTCACCCATATCAACTGTCTTCTTCAATCTCATTATCTAACTTTACCAAGTTAGATTGGATTGGGCTAGGTCAGGTTATCATATTTATCTTTAACAGGTCACCATACCAACCAATAATTGTTGTTTTTTGTATCAACTATCTTCATCAATCTCATGTCAATCTTTACTTTATTAGATTGGATTGGGTTAGGCCAGATCAAGTCAGGTTAGGTCAGATTATCATCCGTATTTATCTCTACCAGGGTCACCATGCCAACCAGGAATTGTTGTTTTCTCTATCAACCGTCTTCATCAATCTCATTATCTATCGTTAGTTTGGATTAGGTTAGGTCAGGTCAAGTCAGGTCATCATCAGTATTTATCCCCACCAGGTCACCATGCCAAGCTATAACTGTTGTTTTCCACATCTACCTTTAGCAATCTCATTATCTATCTTTACCAGGTTAGGCTAGGTTGGGTTAGGTCACATCAATTTATTATCCAACTTTAACATGTTTGGCTAGGTTGGATCAGGTCAGGTCATCATCAGTATTTATCTTTACCAGGTCTCCCTGCCAACCAAGACTTGCTGTTTTCTATATCAACCACCTCCAGTAATCTCTATTTATCTTTACCAGGTCAGGTTTGTTTGGGTAGGCCAGGTCAGGTCATCAATAATATTTATCTCTTCTAAGTCTCCATACCAACCAGTAATTGTTGTTTTCTATAGCAACTATCTTCGTCAGTCTCATTATCTATCTTTAACAGGTTAGGTTGGGTTAGGTCAGGTCAAGTCAGAATAGGTCAGGTCATCAATCTCTATCTTGACCAGGACTCCATGCCAGCTAATAGCTGTTCTTTTTTTGTCTCCGTCAAACTTATGCTGTGCCTTCATGAGTTCTTAATTCTTTATTTTGAAGGTCATAAAGTAACATTCCAACCATTCAAATTCAATGTGAAATAAGAATATTTGCTGATCATAGCCCAAGTGATATATGTATGAAAGTAATCTTGAAGATTTTGAATATGGAATATATTTCCTATATATTTTTTTTTAATTTTTATGCGACCCCAGGAAGAGCAAAGAAAAGTGCTCCAGGCCCAGGCACTAAGAAAGCATTAAAGAAACAGGAGCAGTTAAAGGACAAGGTAGAAATAAAATGAGAAAGCAAGCTGAGAGAAACGGAGAAAGAGAATGCTGTGACTTGTCAGATGTGAGGGATAGTAAGAGATGTGTCACGAATATGCCAGAATATTTGGTTTAGATATAAGCATAGGAAAAGAACTATAACTAAAGGAAGACTCAACACCAAGCAGTCCTGGCCAATCCTGTTTGTCCAAAAGACCTTCAGTTGTAGTATTGCAATAGGTGACCCATGGCACTAGCCTCTCCTTTGTGGTAGTACAACAGGAGGCCTTTTAAAACTCAGATAGGAATGGCCAGGACAGTTTGTTTTTTTTGTTATGAGTGACACCCAGACATGTGAAGAAAATTACACTCATCAGGCCTGGGCACAAAGAACCGTAAAGCAAATGAAACAGATTGGGAGTGTTGTGGATTGTCAGATGTGATTGGATAAGAGACCTGTAATGAATTGCCTTACATAATTGTAATTCACGAATTACTTTTCTCGCAGATCATTCAGCACGAGAAGACAAGCGACGCTATCGGTAAGGAATTCGCAGATTGCCAGCGAGTCGTCGCAAAAATCGAGAGAGCTTTGCAAGGACAAAATGGCAAACTGGAGTCAATTCAGAATGAGCATAGGTAAGTGTTTTATATTCTTTTAATCCAGCTGTGGCTGTCTGGCCTCACAGCAGAAGACCATTGCCTGCTTACCCTGTGGATGACCCTAGCAGTGTTATGGTGGAGGGGGGAATTGTGGCAGCCTTTTATCCCCAACAGAGAGGAGTTGTTTTGGCTTTTGTTGAATATTTGTACTTTGAATCGTCCACCTCCCTTACAGAATGGTTTACGGCCATTGTGCGTTCATGTTTTTAAGATTATTACATAAGGGAGTTGGGAATAAATCCTCTGTGTTAACCTGTATGTTGTAAAAATTGACTAAATGTGGTCAAAACTAGGGGACTGGGATCCCCCTCCTTTGTATTTTCTTCCCTCAAAAAGTCAAGTGTTTTGTGTGCTTTTGAAATTCCACATTCAAATTATTATCTGAGGGAGACAAAATTACCTTTTCTATGTTCTCTTGCGTGTCGTGAAAATCGACTATATGGGGCAGAGAGAGGGAAATGGGAAATTCCATTCTTTTGTATTTTCCTCCCCGAATGAGTGAAGTTTTTTGCTTTGACTCAGCCACTCCTCTTGATAAGTTTTTTTTTACATAGATAATTGGAGAATTAATGGGCTGACCAGCCCAAGTGTTTATTCCAGTGAAGCAATGCAGCTGGAAATTGGCAGAGGTCAGATTAGGTTAGGTCAGGGTCTGTTAAACATTCCATGTCCGATCTCTTTAGATCTGTGACCATGTTAGGAATTGAAGTCTTTATGCGTATCCTGTAGATTTTGTTGAAAATGTATGCTAAAAAAAATTTCTGCTGGCTTATTATCATCGAGTTTTTAAATTTGTTTTTTATAGAATAATGCCAGTACCGTGTTGCAATTCTCTATTTTTCCAATTAGTATTATATAAGTTACTTTCCTTATCTATTTGATTCCCCTGCTAGACCCATCTGCTTTATAGTTTTTTACTTTATCCAACTGGGCTTGTTGCTTGGCTTACTTTGCTCATGCTCCTATTTTCACATACAATAGGCAAAGTCTCCCTTGTAAGGGGGATGGCCTAGCCAAAGAACACATATTCACCTTAAGCTAAACATCCCTTGTCTACTCCTCTTAGCTCCTTGTGGATAAAGGGTTGCCACTTCCCCCCGACATACCTGCTTGGGTCATCCACAGGTAGGTGGGCAAGGATTATCTGCATCGATGCCTGACAGCTGCAGCTGGTTTGCCCCTACTCATCTATATAGTTTTATTTTTTCCTATTTCATTTTTTCCTTTTTCCTCACCAAGTTGCTGCCCCTGCTGGAGCCATCTGCTTTATAGTACTTGTTGATTTATCGAGCTGGGCTTGTTGCTTGGCTTATGATATTGATACTATTTCTACTACTACTACTATTACCACCACCATTGCTATTACTACTACTACTACTTATAATAATAATAGTAATCTCTCCTCCTTGTCGGGAATTGGACTGGGGACTCGAGACTAGAACTCCACAGCTTAGCTCGCTAGGCCACAGAGGTTGTTAGAAGAGAGGCTCGATACCCGACTAGGAAGGGGTATTATTTGAAGACCATTTAAAAATTTGTTATTGCGTTGCATTTGTTCAATTATAATAATGATTATAATGATAATACCAATGTATCTTTCAGTGAATTAAGGGAACAGTATGCTAAGCTTAGCAAAGATATGGAGAAGCAGAACGTTGTTGTCAAGGCGAAGAAAGCTGAGTTTGACAAGTCTAAGGAAAATGTGCAAACAGGCCGCAGACTCGAGGAAAAATTAAATCGTCAAGTGCAGACTTATAAAAACGAAGTCAGTATAATGAAAAATGCAGTCAAGATGGACCACAGCGAGTAAGTATGTTTAACTTTGGACTGTTTGTGTTGCTGTTGCAACTGAATGTGTGCTTTGAATAGGCCACCCCCTTTGCAAGGAGGACTGCTGCCATTATATGTGTATGAGATATGTGTGTTTGTGTTGTAACTGTTATAGAATTATGTACTGTTGGTTAGAACACTTGACTCGGGAGGTGACAGACCCATATTCAGCCTTAACACCCCAGCTTAAACCTATCTGTGCTCACCCCCATCATTGGGATTAATAATGACACAAAATACCAACCTTACGACAACTTGTGTTATTCCTCTCTTTAGGTTGAGACTTGTTCTTGTCGAAACCGGGCACTTGGAAAACAGAAAGCAAAGAGAAGCAGAAATGGGAAGTGTTATGACTTGTCAGATGTGAAGGGATAATAAAATGCGATTGCTATGAACAAGCATGTGGAGTGGATAATATAAGGCAACAAGAAAAAGATGGCAAATGTTATGACTTGTCTGATGTGAAGGATAATAAGATGGGATTGATATGGACATGTATGTGGAGGGGAAAGCATAAAGCAAAGAGAAACAAAGATGGTGAGTGTTATGAATTATCAGATGTGCAGGGATAAAATGTGACTGATATGAACAAGCGTGTGGAGTTGTTTAAATATGAATGCAGATAGAGTATTGATTATTCTTTGAATGGTGGAGTAATGGAGGGAATAGAAATTGAGAGAAAATGGTAAAAGATGTTTATATCAAGGTAGTCATTGGCTAGATTACTCAGAGGATATGAAAGAGACAGACCTGGATACCAACATGACATGCGACATAGGCAGGTGTTGACAGCTCATCTAAAAGAGCGACGTTGTATAAAGATGAGCTAATAAAACTAACATTGAAGTGGTAGAATACTTTACTCAACAGTTGACAGACCCTCATTTGAGCTGTGGGGCATTAGGAAGGGCATCCAGCCTTAATTCCCTTGCCCCACACTGTGTCCACGCCCATTATTGAAATTTCTAGTGACAAGAAACAAAAACGGTGATTATTATACTGTGTCAAAAGAGAAAGTACATAAATACATACATACATATACAATGGCGTCTATCCCCCTTGTAACGGGGATTGCCAAGCCAAAGCACACATTCCCCCAAACTAATACACCTTGATCACTCTTTTAAGCTCCTTTGAGATAAAAGGCTTGGGTCACCCACAGTATTTGAGGGTAAGGTTCTTGCATATTCATAATGCTCAACATGATGATTGAAAAGCAATACCTTCATCGTATCCTAGCATGTCATAAAAGTCGACTAAAAGAGATAAGGGAGTATTGAGCTGGTCATCTCAAACTTTTTATCAGTTTTCCTACCACAAAGCATTTTATGAAAAAGAAAAGAAAATATTAGGTATAATGAAGGCACTCATTTTTTTTTTTGAGTATGTGCGTATGGGTATCTGAACATCTTCCTGACTGCCAACTGCTCAATAAACAGTTGCCCTAGGTTATGTTGAAGCTTTTCTTGACTGTCAGTGGCTCAGTAAACAGTTTCGCTAGTTAGGTTAAGTTTTTTTTGTCAGCCACTTTGTCCCTATGTGGCAAATGTCTTGCGGGAAGTTGGCATTTGGCTAGTTGACCTTTAACTGCGTGTATGTGAGGTGAACCTTCAAGCTATCCTAGGATATGGAGTCATCCTTAGGAAAACAATTAAACTCGTGTTACAGAGCTCAAAGGAAGTGGGAAGCACAGCACGCCAAGCACCTGGAAATGAGACAGAGCTTCAAATCCCAAATTGAAGAAGCAAATCAGATCATCAAGACAGAAGAAACTCACATCTTTAACATACAGAACACTGTCAGGGTCAAAGAAGATGCTCTCCAACAACTCAAGTTTGAAGATATGAGTAAGACGCGTAATATACGTAAGTAATTTTGCTGGAGTGTGTCTCGGAAGCCTTTAGAATTTATGAAATAGATTTTGTATCTCTCTCTCTCTCTCTCTCTCTCTCTCTCTCTCTCTCTCTCTCTCTCTCTCTCTCTCTCTCTCCTCCTCTCTCTCTCTCTCTCTCTCTCTCTCTCTCTCTCTCTCTCTCTCTCTCTCTCTCTCTCTCTCTCTCATGATCACTTCCTTCACAGTCGCTACAAGTATCGCAGACGCGGGTTAATGGTGCGGAAAAACAATGTAGTTAGTGCTCGGCTCAGAATGGGGTATCGGCCTTTATGGCAGGTCTCCCAGACTCTAGATATGCCACAGTACACCTCCTGTAAATTATGCGACCGAACTAATGCTAACACTCTTGACCACTATTGTCTTCAGTGCCCCGCAGTGAGAGATGTTTTACCACGAGGTCAGAACTTAATACAGATCTGCTCATTTTTACTTAATGATGACAACCTTGATGTTATTCTTGCTCGTTTTCCTCACTTTGGTGGCCATTAATTATATTGAATTATACATATATTTTCTGTATGTTGCTATATAATTCTGTTTGTGCATTCTGCGTTTCTCTGAGCTTTACTTTTGCATATAATGTACTCTGTGCTGCCATTCTGTGAGTTGTGTGTTAGTATGCAGCAATGTTTTATCAATATGTACACCTCCCTGTAAACCATGTTCAATTCTTGATTTTATATCCATTTGAAGCATTATTTGTATGAACTCATGTAATGTCTGACGCCTTGGCGCAATAAATTAATAAAATAAAAAAAATATAATCTCTCTCTCTCTCTCTCTCTCTCTCTCTCTCTCTCTCTCTCTCTTCTCTCTCTCTCTCTCTCTCTCTCTCTCTCTCTCTCTCTCTCTCTCTCTCTCTCCCCCCCCCCAGGGACGATACAGCAATACCAACACTAGGATAAGTCATACTTACAAACAAAACAGAGAAAGAAGGGATTATGATTATGTGCAAAGTCAAAGATATGGATGTTATAATTGTGGTGAGTTCAATCACCGCCAATCAAATTGTAGATTTGATCATAAAGTTAAATGTAATGTATGTCATGAATATGGTCATAAGAGTAGATTATGTAAAAATAATGATTATTATTAGAATCATGGCCAAGAAGACAGTGCCGATGTGAAAGTTACTTGTAAATATAATGATAGATTATCTGTCGTACATATAAATGCACAATCCCTGTTATCCCATATACTAGAAATTGAACATATGCTTGTACAAGAAAATATTGATGTTCTTTGCATTAGCGAATCATGGCTGTATCCGTCAATTAACAATGCATTTATTAATATTCCTTCATATAATATTTATCGCTATGACAGTGGTAGAGGTGGAGGTGTATGTTTATATGTTAAAAATTATTTGAAGGCCACTGAACTAAATCTTGAAACTGAGAAGCACGAAGGAGTGGAAGATAAATGGATCTCTGTCCAACATAAAAAGTTTCCTTCTATTATCATAGGCTGCGTGTACCGCCACCCCAAAGCCTCGGTAACCTCTTTTAGCTATATTTTGGACGTTTTTAAGGAGATAATTTTAAAAAACAAACCAGTTTTTATATATGGCGATTTTAATGATGATCAACTAAAAAGAGAAAATAAAATGAGTAGACTTATTAAGAATTTAAATCTAGAACGGATTATAAATAAACCAACTAGAATCACTCCCACTTCAGTTTCCCAAATCGATCTAGTAATAACAAACTCCAAACATATGATAACTAAGTGTGACGTAATGCCAAGCCCTATAGCAGACCACGAGGAAATTGTAACGTCCCTAAATATTCGCAAACCAAAGAGACAACCAATCTTTAAAACATTCAGATGCTTAAGAAATTATTCACAAGAATTACTTTGTAGTTTACTTATGAATGAAGTACATAAATTAAATGAAATTCTATATACCGATAATATCAATAAACAAGTAAATATTTTAACCAGTGTCTTATCATCATGTATAGATCGATGTGCACCACTCGTGACAAGAGAAATATTTCGTCCCCCCGCTCCTTGGATAACAGATGACATAAAAAACATTATGAAAGAAAGAGACAAACTACAAAATGAAGTAAAGCTACAAAGAGATAATATCCCTTTAAGAGAAAAGTTTACAGAGCATAAGAAACAAGTAAAATCATCATTAAGTAACAGTAAGAAACAGTATTACAAAAATAAATTTCAAAACGCTAAAGGCAATATCTCTGATACATGGAAAATTGCTAAAACCATGCTTTCCAATAACTGTAATAAAAGTAGTAACATATCAATTATACCCGATGAGGTAGATGTAAGTGCTAAAGCAGAAGAGTTCAATAATTTTTTCGCTGAAGTGGGGAAAAAAACCTTTGAAAAAACAAAAAAAGAAATAATAAATGAAATCAATAATAGTAATGGTGGTAATAATAATGATGATGGTAGTAGTAATAATAATAGAAATGTTGATAATGGTGTAAATAATAATGATGGTGGTAGTAATGGTAATGATAATAGTGATGATGGTAGTAATAATAATAATAATGTTCAAGAACATAGTGCATTCAATAGAAGTAATGATGTCTTTAACCCTACTACAGTAGATTGTAATACAGTAATCTTAGTAATAAAAAATCTGAAAGACTCTAATGCATATGGATCAGATGGAATTTGTTTTCGTTTTATTAGAGATTCATTATTTGTAATAGCTTATTATCTGACGGTAATAATCAATACTTCCATAGTTACCAATATCTACCCAGATTTATGGAAAAATCCCCATGTAATTCCTGGTTTTAAAAATGGAAATCCTGACGACGTCTCTAACTATAGACCAATCTCTTTACTACCAATTTTATCAAAGATACTTGAAAAGATTGTTGCAAATCAGTTAAGTGAGTTTCTTGAAAAAAATAAACTTATTGCAAAAAGTCAACACGGTTTCAGGCCAAAATTATCAACTGGAACTGCCTTATTGAAAATATCAGATGAAATATACAAAAATATAGATAATAAGAAAATATCATTGCTACTACTACTCGATCTTTCTAAAGCTTTTGATAGTGTACACCATACCACTCTATTAGAAAAATGCAAAAAAATGAACATTGACCCAAGCTGGTTCGAGAACTATTTAAAAAACCGCTACCAGTCAGTCAGAATAAAAGATGTAGTCTCAAGTCGCAAGAAGGTATTGTTTGGGGTCCCTCAGGGATCGATCCTAGGACCTATACTTTTTCTAATATATGTAAACGATCTAGTAAAATATTTACCTAACTGTTATGTCATTCAATATGCTGACGATACTCAAATCTTAATTGAAGGAGAAATTGATGATTTAGAAAATATTATTCGTAGAGCAGAAGAAATTTTGTATATGGCTAAACGTTACTTTCTAAAAAATGGTCTGTTACTTAATGAAACTAAAACCCAATCTATTCTTATCGGATCCAGACAATTATTATCAGAAGTTGATGACAATCTTCATATAAATTTTAACGGTAATATCATTAAGCCAATGAACTCGGTAAAGAACCTAGGTGTCTATTTTGACCGTTACATGAATTTTGAAATGCATATAGATGAAATTTATAAAAAAGTAATGGGTACTCTAATATATCTAAATAGAGTAAAAGACTCATTTGAAACATCAACTCGTATAATAATTGTCCAGTCCTTAGCTATGAGTTTAATTAATTACTGTCTCAAAGTTTGGGGATGTACAAATAAGACTCAATTACAAAGAATACAAAAGTTACAAAACTTTGCAGCACGAGTGGCTGTTGGCAATGTAAGAAAATACGAGCACATCTCTCCTGTTTTAAAAGATCTAGAATGGATAAAGATTAGAGATAAATATGTTTTTGATATATGTACCTTTGTTTTTAATATACTAAGAAACAATATTCCTGATTGCTTGTATAATTTTTCTACAGTAAGCTCAGTTACCGGGTTAACTACCCGTCAAGGGGAAGATTTATTAGTACGAAGGTCTAAAACTGATATTGGCTCAAGAGATATAAACATTCGTGGACCTCATTTATATAATCAGCTTCCCAGAGAACTAAAAAATGCTGGTTCAGTGTATACTTTTAAATATAATCTTAAGAAGTTGCTCTTAAAGGAAGATTTTACTTGTAAATTTTAATGGTACACTCATCTTTATGATTTGTTTGTTTTAGTATGTCTATATCGTACACCACAGATGTCTATCTGGAATATATATGTATCTTATTTAAATACCCAATGTACATTGGAATAAAGGATTATTATTATTATTATTATTATTATTACTCTCTCTCTCTCTCTCTCTCTCTCTCTCTCTCTCTCTCTCTCTCTCTCTCTCCTCTCTCTCTCTCTCTCTCTCTCTCTCTCTCTCTCTCTCTCTCTCTCTCTCTCTCTCTCTTTTTATCGATTTGATGGCGGTAGGGGTGGGGGTGTGGGGGTGGATGTAAGAAATCATCTAACGGTCTCCCTATTAAAGACCCCTGAAGTCGAGCGACCTCCTCATCTCGAAGACATTTGGTTGACTGTTCAGAGTAGGAAATCCCCTTCATTCATCCTGGGATGTGTATATAGACACCCACATGCACTCAACGACACCTTTGATTACATCTCCGAGGTATTTCGGTCGGTCTGTTTGAGGAGCAAACCTCTCATTATTATAGGCGACTTCAATGATCATCTCCTTCTTCCTAATAATAAAATGGGGAAATTAATTCAATCCCTCCACTTAAATCAGCTTGTGAATAAAGCAACCCGTATCACCGCTAATTCCTCCAGCCTAATTGATCTTATAATTACCAATACACCTAGTTTTATAGTTCACCACGATGTCTTACCTTGTCCTGTAGGAGACCACGAGCTTCTAATAGCTACAGTTAATGTCAGGAAGGAAAAGAGACCGCCAATTGTTAAAACTTTCCGATCTCTTGAGAATTATTCTCAAAATTGTTTCTGCGACACTCTTCTTAATGAATACAACATTTTAAATTCAATACTAACTACAGATTGTGTAAATTATCAAGTTTCTACTTTTACTGATGTTTTTACGAGATGTTTAAATGAATGTGCCCCTCTTACAACCAAAGTCATGACACGCCCTCCTGCCCCGTGGATTGACTCTCAGTTAAAAGAGCAAATGAAAAAGAGAGATGACCTCCTAAGGCAATTTAAATCTGATAGACAAAACTCCGAGATGGAAAGAGCCTATAGAAGAGAAAGAAACCTTACTAAAACAATGTTGTCCGAAAAGAAGAAAAATCATTTCAGGGAAGAATTTTCCAAGTATAAGGGAAATATCAAAGGAACTTGGAATGTTATAAAAAGAATAATTCCTGCAAATAAGGATTTGCTGAAATAGGTAAGTCCACATATGAAAAGTCCCAAGATAATAATGACTTGATTATTAATCAACCACATAATTGCCAGCCTCCAGCTGAAAGAAATATTATCAATAATTTTAGACCGCACCCAATCGATTTAATCACACTTATTCTTATCATAAAGAACCTCAAACCAACAAACTCTTGTGGTTCCGATGGGATACAACTTCGCTTCCTAATTGACTCATTGCCAGTTACAGTATTTTTCATTTTAGTCATTGTTAATACATCCATTGTTACAGGCAGTTATCCTAACCTCTGGAAGCATCCCTATATCATCCCCGTTTTTAAGAGTGGAGATACTAATAATGTTGAAAATTATAGGCCAATCTCTCTTCTCAGCATTCTGTCTAAAATACTTGAGAAGGTAGTTGCCACCCAGTTAATAAATTTCCTTGAATCAAATTGTCTATTATGTGAAGAACAACACGGTTTTCGGCCTAAACTTTCGACCGAGACGGCCCTACTTAAAATTACTGATAAAATTTATAGTAATATTGAAAATAAGAAAATATCACTTTTATTATTGTTAGATTTGTCTAAAGCATTTGACAGTGTACACCATCAAATTCTAATGAGAAAACTTTCCAAAGTTCATGTTGACTCATTTTGGTTCGAAAATTATCTGAAAGATCGAATTCAATCAGTTCGAATGGGCTCGACTCTCTCTTCTTCTTTAGATATC
>JAXCGZ010006784.1:0-26437 GCA_037179515.1 Halocaridina rubra
GCCCAACATTGGGTTAAATCTTTTATATTTATCTATCACTTAAGCTTAATTAACAATTATTATTATTATTATTATTATTATTATTATTATTATTATAATTATTATTATTGATTTTAAAGATGCAACATTCTCTTTTTTTCATGTATCATTTAAGCATATGTGATAACCAATATATAAACTGGATATAAGTTTAATCGAATTTAATTCACTGTGACTCTTTTTTTCTCTATTTCCATAGGTGTTTCTGGTGTTACTGGTGATCGCAGGAACATGTGCAACACCACAAAATCATCGTCAATCTTCTCTCTCATCCCCACTGGCCATGGGTATGAGAATTCTCGGGAATATCCGGAACGGAATGACGAGAACATTCCAGGGAATCTTCGGTGGTAACCAGCAGGGCAAAGAAACAAATCAAATTCGTGCTCCAAATACTAAACCGAAATTACCACCACCAGAGCCTGCACCGATAGCACAAGTGCACGATATCGGTTTTGGGCCGAGCGTATCAAATGTCGATTCACCTCTGACCAACACTGATCCTCCAACTTCCTTCTTCAAAGTCGTGCACGAACTAGACTCCACTACGTCATTCCCCGATACACGTGGTTTCACGGACGAGAGTTTCAAGCCAAGTGATTTCTTCACGGGTAAAAATCCTTTCCAGGGCACGGTCGAAGAAGAAACTTTGCCTTTCCATCAAGAAGTAGCAGTACCCAAACAGAATCCGGCTATTCAAGAAAATAAACTGCCAAGTTTTTCAGGATCGGATTTTCCTTCACAGGCACCAAAATCACATACTAATGACAACAGGCAATTTTCAGAGTTAGTATCCCCAGTGCCATCCCCCCCCAGGACAACTTTCCATCTGGAAGACGCTAAGAGAGAGAACGTCGTTCCAACTGCAAACACCAATCCAATCGCAAATGGCAATATCTTTAATCAAGGAACAAGAGTGGCACCAACGCACCGCGTGAGACAGCAATCGCAAGGTCCCGAGCTCCTGGACTTTCCCAAGCCTCATTCGATTCTATCCAGCAGGGTAGACAGCTCGCAGACAAGGGCACCTTTTGTATTGCAACCCCAAGCCCTCGTCACATCTTTAATACCCAAGCATAATAATTTCAGGTTAACAACAAGAGCCAGCAACCCAACTCCAAATGTGCAAAAAGCGATCCTCGTGGGTAAATTAGAATCAACCCCCCCAGCAGCTACTGTTTCGGTGTTTGTTGGACATCAGAGACCTGTACAGTCTCCTCCTGTAACTTTCTCTGATGCTGGCAGATTCACATCTATTCCCAAACCTCCAAGTTTTCCTACTTTTAAGGAGGTGAAACAGCAGAAAGAGCTGCCCAGTAAGCCGATTATCAATGACAAACACACTGGTCACATCAACACTGGCATTAAAATGCGTCTTTCGCCTTCTTCAAAGGATAGAGAAGGAGAGGTAAGGCTACCCAATTAGGATATTCATCTTTTATTAAATCCTGGGACGTTTTAAATGGTATATATGTAAGGATTTCTTTACAAAGTCTCATTCATACTTTGCTGCTATAAAAAAAAGCTGTATCCTAAATATAAATAATATCAACGCATTTACTTAAGGTAAGTAAGCAAGTGGCAAAATAGCGCCATTTTTACAGATAAGTTCTCTGCCTCATTTATATTAATTCATATTTACTTGACAAAGCATAAAAATATATGATTCTTTACACAAAACCTCCATAAATGAGGAAATTGTGTAACACTACGTGCATTACTTTATACCAGTTACAATAACAATGTCTTAGCACCCATTATAAAAACTGGTACATTATTAGTAGATACCAACAAATGATATTAAAGCAATAATGCCTTAACATATACAGAAAAAGATTGCATTGTATTGGGTCATTCGAGGGTGTAAATGCAAAGCAAAATCTACTGCGAATTGTTCTTGACACTGCGTTTAGACTAAAATATTAACAACCACACATGCAAGTCTCAATAAGATATATTACATATATTTTATGTACTGACATGTTAGAAAAATACATCAATGCTTTACAACAACCAAATTTAGGGTATCAGGAGAACTGCTCCACAGACAATTGCCCCCAATTGTTCACCGGACAACTGCCTTATAAAACAAATGACCTAGAACAATGCCCTTGGATACTCCAATAAGAATTATCCAACAATAAGATTTTAAGTTAGATTGGGTTACATTTTGCATTGTACACGATTTTAATTTCAAAAATATTAATTGAAATAAAGCAATTATCCAGGGTAGTTGTCCTTTGGGGCAGCTCTCCTGGAGGAAATATTGGGGAGCAGTTGTCCAGAAAGCAATTGTCTTGAGGGAAACCATCCTAGAACACAATTTTAGAGGATATATAGTACTCACTAATGTTCTACATTCACCAGGGTGTAGAGGTAAGTAGCTACGAATTCGGCTACGGTGTCCTGGACAGAAGCACCGGAAATCAGTTCTTCCATGCAGAGAAGCGAGAAGAAGGATTGACAAAAGGCTCTTACAAGATCCAACTACCAGATGGACGTGTTCAGACTGTGACGTATCAAGCGGACAAACAGGGCTTTAGACCTAAGATCACCTATGAAGGAAAAGCCAAGTATCCAGCCAGCAGGGAAGAGAAACCCTTAGTGGAAGAAGTCTCTGGAACATTCTAATGCACCGCAGTATCCAGGGCAAAGTGATAAAGACCATTGAAAGTGGAATACTGATCTGGAGGGATATGGAAGCAAGAAAGTTTCTACCAGACTAATATAATAAAGTGTACTAAGCTCTGAAGGCAAGGAAGCTTCTACCAAAATAATGTATATTTAGCTCTTGAAGCAAGACGTTTTTACCACAATAATGTTGTATAGGTCTACTTAGGTCTGGTGGCATGTTAGCTCTATCACAGTTATACAGTGTTTATTTATGTCTTGAGACAAGGAAGTTTCTGCCACAATAAAATCATAATGAGTACTTTGGTCTGGAGACTATGCAGTTTCTACCATAATTATGTTAAAATGTGTACTTAGGTCTTGAGGCAATTTGGTTTCTACCAATTATGTTATAATATGTACTTAGGACTGGAGGCAAGGAAGTTTTTACCACAATAATGTTATAATGTGCACTTAAGACAGAAGGTAAGGAAATTTCTACCACAATAATGTTATAAAGTGTACTTATGTTGGGAGGCAAAGAACTTTCAAGCACAATAATGTTAAAATGTGTTTTTAGGTCTGGAGGAAAGTAAGTTTGTTCCAGAATAATGCTAGGTGTGTATTCAGATCTCATTTCAAATTTCTAAGAGGAATTTCAAGGAGGTCTCAGCTTAGTAGCAAAAAATGTACTACACAGTTTAAAAAATCTTAAGCCTAAACAGTCTTAAGTTCATATATAAACATCAGACCAGACCAAATTCAAACGTAAACATTTCAAATCATGTAGATACTTTAGCAATAGAAAAGATCTTTTCTTTTTAAGCTATTTAAAAAAAACTATTTATGTATTAGCTTTTATTATTTTTTTTTTTTTGCTATGTCCATACTCTTTGCATATCTTAAATGACACAAAAAAATTATGTTCAAAGAACCCAGTGACCATTCGCAGGCGAATTGGCGCTTAGTTTTTTTTTTTTTGTTAATATTATTTTATTCCGTTGTTTTTGTAAATAAAATAATAAATCAGATAGACTATTTATCATCATTCTATGTAAACAGCTGCTAGGTGACCGTGAGAGTGCAGTGTTTAGAGCGCTTGTATTGGGAAGTGCCAAACCCTTCCTACGCCCTGCAGTGGGTTCGGACACAGAGTTGTCACTTCCCAAGTCAAGTGCTCTAACGGCCTACAGTGGAGAAAAGACTTACTGGAGTTCCTTTGTTTGGTAGTTGCTTAATGTGTCATTGTTAATACCCCTTCAACTAGAGGTAGACGCAGACAGGCTGGAGCTAATGAAATGAGGCTGGATGCCCTTCCTAACGTCCTGTGGTGGGCTTGTGCACAGATTTAGATAAACTAGAAGAATGAATGAAAAAGGGCTTTTTGTGTAAAAGTGAAAGGTATTTAGTGAAAGGTAGAGGCAAGGGATAGTGATAGCACAGAGTCGAACTACGTACCTACCATATAGCCAGGGCTCAAACCCTCTTTTCAATAACTTGAACCCAGTGATCTCCAGGCAATGGCTGAAAATATCAAGTAGATATACAGGAAATCATTGACTCCTCTAATTGATTGCCAAAGTTAATTAAGTAACTACATGGGACAGTGAAAGCTAATCCAGTCCCGGGCCAGGATCGAACCTGGGTCCCGAAGAGTGGATGTAAGCGAGAAATATATGAAGCCTGTGAATGTAGTATAACAGACAGAGACTAATCGTGCATCTGCCGACTAAAAAAGCAACTGGGACTAAAATATGACGGGCAAAGAAAATTGCCCTTATCGGGCCTGGGCCAAAAAACAAAAAACAAACTTAACGCAAAGAGAAAGAGAGATGGGGAGCGTTGTGACCTTCCAGATGTGAAGGGATAATTATAGATATGTAACGAATACGAAAGAATATTCTGTGAAGATGTAGGCATAGGTAAAGAACCGTAGCTGAAGGATGACTTAACAGCGAATTGTCCTGGCCAGTTCTAGAGTCCAAAAGACCCTTCAACTGTAGTATCGCAACGGGTGGGTGGTACCATGGGCCAACCTACTGGTTTACACTATATTCTAATGTTAAGAATGTGAGTAAGTGTCAGTGAGTAAAACAATCAGAAGACGGGGAGTTATGAATACAGGGCTCTCTCCCGTACGCACAAGTAGCTGAAAACAATCTGGCAGAATGTTCCACTGTAAGGTAAACATACATAGCAAGAATATGCTTATCTCCTTATCGAATTACGTGATAAGGGAGAATGGGTTACGTCGATAATTAATCTTAGTTTAAGTATTAAGACCCCCTAGCACAGGTAAATCCTCTCTATCACATGACCAAAGGTTTATCATTGAGACATTCCGATAGTTTATAAATGTAATTTTAAGTGATATACAACCTCCTTCAAATGGTCGCATAACCCCCTTACCCCTCCACTCAACTCCACAAAAAAAAAAAAAAAAAAAAAAGTTTTAATTATCTCTTCTGATAAAAATCATGTCAGTTTTTAGCTACTGTTTAACAGGTGAACTAGCTTCTGAATGAACTGCGATGAGTCCAAGCCCTCTTGATAAATGTGCATAGTTTCACGTGTCACAAGTAGTCCCCTTTCTAATTGGGGTGGACACAGATTTTTTTTTTTTTACAGTTAAACAGTTGACGTAGTTCGTGATTAATAATCTCCATAAAGTGTCAGAGATGTTATTAAGAAATGTCAATGAAAAAGAACAGTGCAGATCTGTACGTAGTCAAAATATATGAATGAATAACAACAGTGCAGATTTGTAGATACATTATCATTTAATGAATAACAATTATACGAGGTACTCGGGTTATGTAAGTGAATAACAAGTTTAAATAGCTATTCTTTTAATGAATAACAAGGTGTAGAACTGAAAGACTTTTAAGATGCACCAATGAATGACTACTACGCCGAATTGAGGGTACTCTACAGAATAACTTTAGACGTGAAAGAGAGCGGTGGCTATAATATACACCTCACATACAGTATAACTAACTAACTACAGTAGTCACCGTGGCTCAATCGGTAGCATCCGCGACTCTGAGGCGTCAGGTCGAGGGTTCGCTCCTCGTCACGGTCTGAGGTTAGCAAGGGCATGCACTCAGGGTAAGGATTACATCTGCCAAAACAAGTCCTTCGCAAGAAGGCAACCGTCCTAGCCCTTGGTTGAAAAGGGAGTCCGTGACGTAAAACCGGAACATACAGTATAACTAACTACGACTAAACGAGAGGCAAAAATATATTTCCAATTCTCAACAAAAGCAATTTTGGACCATTAAGAATAATCAAAGATCAAGGTATGTCATGTGAGTGATTTATATGTCTGTATATATAGGATTTATTTGAATATTAATATTAATATATAATAATGACTTTGATAACTGCAATAAAAATAAATAATAATAATAATAATAATAATAAATTATGATTGTATCGTCAACATATCTATTATCTATAAAAGATATGTTGACGATACAATCATAATTTTCTAAGAAGCAAACCACACTGAGAAGTTTTATAATAATAATAATAATAATAATAATAATAATAATAATAATAATAATAAATAATAATAATAATTAACCCATCCTATCTATATAAAAAGGATGATCCTCCTTATGTGGGAGGTAGCTGAATCAAAGTGGGAGAAAAACAAAAATAAAAGTCCCTTACTCCTTGCTCTGCCAGACTGAGTCGACTTTTACGATACGCAGGGGAACATGGAGAGGGTAAACGTGCACCTTCTTAACAACAACAACAACAACAGCAACAACAACAACAACAACAACAATAATAATAATAATAATAATAAAAATAATGATAATAATAATTATTATTATTATAATTACTACAAAATAGGGGAAAACCAGTATAAACTGATAATTGGATTATCGAGTGATAATCACTTGATAATCACTGATAATTTCACTTATTATGCTCCCACGGTTTTTCTCATCAGGGAGTTCCACCTAAAAAAATACCTTTCAACTCCTCTTGACCTCAAAAGACTTCCTGAGGCACTTCAAAATTTTATTTTGTTATCTAGACACTAAGAGGTAATCAATAATGGCACTTTGAGTATCTACAAATATGAAGTAGGTATGTCCACTATTTTTCTTTCTATCTATCTATCTATCTATCTATCTATCTATCTATCTATCTATCTATCTATATATATATATATATATATATATATATATATATATATATATATATATATATATATATATATATATATATATATATATATATATATATATATATATATATATATAATATTAATAAAAATACTACTGCTGCTAATACTACTACTACTATTAATAATAATAATAATAATAATAATAATAATAATAATAATAATAATAATAATAATGATAATAATAATAATAATAATAACAATAATAATAATAAATACAATATTATTATTATTATTATTATTAAAACAATCTCCATCTATATACAAAATCTGCAATTTACATTGTCATATAGGGTAGCTAAATCAAAGCACAAGTCTCCAGTCTTCACATGTGTTAAATACAAAGGGTAGATTCCCAGTCTGCTTGCACCAATCCATTTATTCAACTTTCACGACACGGTGAGGTACAAAATGGAGGAGATCTTGTTCCCTTCTCAAATAAAGAGCATATGGAAAGTGCTGAGCAAGAGAGTGAATGAACTATCGGAAGCAGAGGACGCAACTAACAAAAACAACAATGACAATAACAACAGCAACTACATTAATAATAATAATGAAAATAAAAAAAATAAAATTAATTCAAACTAAATATACAGTATACAAGCGCATTGTTTACAGCATTCGAGTCAGAAAGTGACAGACCGGCGCATAAGCCCACCGCGGGGAGTTAGGATGGGCATCTAGCCTTATTTCCTCAGCTCTAACCAGGGATATAACGGCAAACAACAACAACAACATTTTTAATTATCCATAATGCCTGTATGACTTTGAAGTCTATAAATATGCAAATGAATATATACAAAATTCATCATCACAGATGGATACCCGAAGGGACCGCAATATTTCTGTAAGTTCTCTGTCAAGCCGAGGGGTAAGCAACACCCTTGGAGAACACCGAACCAGGAGTCCGTCAGTTTCCTCTTCGTTAACAAACAGATCTCGCAAAACTTCAAGAATAGGTGAGTATACTCCATACATACATACATATACAATGGCTGGAATCCCCCTTGTAAGGGGGTGACTGAGTCTAAGCATACACATTCATCAATAGTTAATATACCTCTGTCACTCCTTTTAGTTCTTTGGGGATTAAGGGCAGCCATAATTATCCCCAGCGCCCTGCCTGAATTATACACAGGGTAAGCGGGGAAGGATCCTGTGCCGTGGGGACTGACAGCTGTAGCTGGTTTACCGCCATTGCTTCTTCTCGTGGCAATGTTCCCCACACCCAACCATAAGATCCAGTTTACTGTGCTAGAAGGTGCAAGAAATCCTGATGCACTTGAGAGATTATGTTTTATTTTTACACATCTCAATATTGTTTCTCTTTCTATATTCATAGAAATTCAGGACAGGCATCATCATCATCAACAATGTGGCATATCCACTTGGGCTTTGGCAACCAATGTGCTCCAGCTGACTCTCTCTTGTTACCTGCAACGACTCTACAGGCTTAAATTGTCCTCCCGCCACTTTTGTCACACAATATACTTCTCTCTCTGTTGCCCCCTCGCTCTTCTACCTTCCACCTGACTGTCTCTTGATACCTGCAACAACACTGTAGGCTTAAGATGTCCTCCTGCCACTCTCATAACACGATCTATATATTCCTCTCTTTGTCGTTCTCTCGCTCTTCTACCTTCCAACATCCCAGTCAACACCACAGCCTTCATCTCATGCCTCTTCATCACCAGTCCGAGAAATCTCATTTACTGTCTTCTCACAGTTGGCGTCCATTCCCTCTCCACTTGCATCTCCCTCAACACTTCCTAATCATTAGTTCTTCAGCCTAAAGTAAAGGTGCAGTGGATTTCATAAATGGCCTGTCTATTCTATTTGTATACTTACTATGCCTCATGAGTCAGCAGTAAGTGGCACAACAAGATAGCTGCTACACCTACAGAGTACTTCCACTAAGACAACAAAATCCTCAAAGACCATTCTGACATGAAAGGGACATTAGTGCTTGCTGCACCCTCCATAAACCAAATCCACCCAGTACACTACAGGGCAGAACACCCACATACACACACATAGGAACATTAAAACAACTAGTACACAACCTCACCCCAATAGTCAGTCATTTCTTCCCCAACATCCATCAATCACACCAATACTGTACGCTCCATAACTCAAACACATTTTTTTTTACTTGTCTTTTTCAATTTAAAGTGTACATTGAATAAGTCAAACACATCTTTTTTCTTTCTTCTGCTTGAAGTTGTATACTGAATAACTCAAAAACATTTTTTATTTCTTTCTTCTGATTCAAATTGTATAACTACTTAATGATTCAAACATATTTTTTACTTCTGTCTTTTATAATTCAAACTGTGTACTGAATAACTCAAAAACTTTTTATTTGTCTTTTCTAATACAAAACTATATATTAAATAACTTAAACAACTTTTTTACGTCTGTTTTCTCTAGTTCAATATGTAAAATAAATAGCCTGAGCTGCTTTCTTATACTTCAGTTTCTTATTCAAACTGTAAGTTAAATAACTCAAGATACATTGTTTTTACTTTTGTTTTTTCTAATTCAAACTGTAAACAGAATAACTCAAACATATTTTTTACTTCTGTCTTTTCTAATTCATCTACAAACTAAATAACTCTATTTTTTTTTACTTCCTACTTTTCTAATTCAGAACTAGTTTCTATGCCTGGAGGTGATGTGCTAATTGAAATCGATGAAGTCATAGACAGCAATATTTCAGAGAGTCGGAGAAACAGTCTCTCTGGAGCAACCACTATTGCTGGCATTCCAGGGCAGATAGACATTCAGCATCTTGATAAAAAGATCAAACAGGAGGTGGTACGTTTTTATATATTATTATGTCCATTACAAAAAAAAATAATTACAATTATTATCTACCTATACACAAGGCTGTAAATGCAATCATGATCCATTTAAGCTAAACATTATCTATATATGAAATATCGTTTAAGCTAAACCATATCTTAATATGGAATTAAATTTTTTTTATCTAAAACTTACCTTACTAAGAAGGTATTCATAAAAATCACCTTACGCAGACTTGTGTTTAAGCAAAATGTTTAAAGGTTCAAGGTCACTAATGAAAGGCTGAGGCAAGAGACAGTGATAGCAATAGAGCTCGATTACATACCGACCAAATATCTGGGTCCAAGGACCATTCTCCAATCACGTGGACCCCGTGATCTCCAGGCAATGGCTGACTAATCTAGATCTATAGGAAATCACTGACCCCCCAAATAATTGCCCAATTTAATCGGTAACGACATGAGAGAGTGCACGCTAATCCAACCCCGGGCTGGGATGAAACCTGGGACAGAGTATATTACCAATCCCAGTCGCTGCTCAAAATTACATTCAAACTTGAATTATATCTTTTCACAGGCCCATCACAGCTCAGAAATAGGAGATGTAGACACGGGTAGAAATAACTCGCAAGAGTCTGGAGAAAACCCTATGGCAAATAATGAAAGTGAGGGAAGGCGACCCCCGATGGACTTAAGTAGAATAATTCATCATCTGTATCTAGCTCTCGCCTCGCCAGCTCTTGTCAGAATACCATATCTAGCTTATAAGTGGAGCACGAATACTGGCTGTAAGTAATATTTTTTTCGGTAAGACACCACAATTCTGCTGAAACCAGCAGGGAGACCACTACTGTAACAATAGGAGAAAACAGTGTGCTATCACACCCAGACCATTGTCACCCTTTCTTGTCAACTATTCATGGGTAATAAAAAAATACCTATGGAATAATATTACCAATCTGTTGTTTCTCTGCAGCCACCTCCTTTTGGATGGGGAGTCATTCCTATTAGTTGCTTCACATGATGCACAGGAAATATTAAATCGGAAGTCTTTTTCCTCCCCAACCAGATATAACTCTGCTGCCTCCTGTACAAAGGAAGCACAAAGGTGGACTGCTTTGTCCTGAATGACCAGGAATACATGTAATTCTCTACAACATGCAGGGAACTAAAAAACGGCATTTTATCCTCCTCACGACCAAGGATATCACCTTAAGTAGCTTCCTGTGACACAGGAATCACAAGTATAAACTTCATTCTCTCTCATCATCAGGAATAGATAGATATACAGTACAATAAATTTTTTTGTATATTTTTCTGTATACTATACTTGGTAAATACACATATCAGTATACTGTATATAGTATGGAAAAGTATAAACAATCTATCTGTAAAGAAACGAAAGGCATAATCCTCTTATAAGGGAGAAGTGGCTGAGTCAAAGCAAAAACTGGCTCTCTGTGGGAAGAAAATATAAAGATTTGCAATCCCCTCGCTCTGTCCCATTTACTTGATTTTTACTACACACAGGGGAACATGGAGGAGGTAAACTCGCCCCCCTAGGAAGTGAGAGGGCATAAACAGCGTAGTTTAATTTTTATTCTCTTCTTTCAGCTGCATTTTTGCTCGCCTATGCCATCATGCTCGTTGTTGTGGCAACTCCACTATGCGTGCTAGAGACTATAATGGCCCAATTCTCTTCTCTTGGGACAATAACCATATTCAGGTGCCTTCCACTAGTCACAGGTAAAGCAAACTAATTCTTGGAATATACAAACAAATATAAAATGGCCCCAGCCTCACTTGTAAGGCTTACTCTATGATGAAAACTCGAAACGAAGTAAATGTTCAGTACATAAAAAATTCTTTCATCTACAGGAGTTGGTTTCGGGATGGTGATCTTGTGCTTCATATTGATGCTTTACAGCAGTACAATCATGAGTTGGTCCATTTTGTATATGTTCTTCAGCTTAGACAAAGAACTACCTTGGACGCACTGTTTGAACCAGACTAAGGGCAATGGAGAGGACTTGATCGATATAGACAAGGGAGGTACAGAGCTCTGTATCATACCTAGCAATTACTTCTTTTTGTAAGCAGAAAGTGCCTTACTTTCGTTAATTGAAGAGACATTGGATATTGTTATAAAGTATACTGCTAGGATGCTCTAAGGTTATTCATATTTAAGAGGCAAGTTACCTAATGTAACCTAACCTAGCCTAGCTCAGACATGCCTAGCCTAGACTAACAATTTATTGGGTTGTATAAATTTTGGGGATATTCATCTTTACAATATTTGAGATATCAATACATTTCTATATGTAATCATTGAGCAAATATATACTGTAACTTACATAATCTATAAAGACTTGGCAGATGTAAAATACGTTTTTATCTATATTTTGTTATTTTTATCTATATTTTGTTATTTTTCATACTTTCTCAACAGAAACAATGTCTTAAATGCCTTCTCAGGGGAAGGTGAGAATGTGGTAACTCTATCACTCGCAGTTGTACTAGGGCTAGTGTGCATAGTCCAGCTCCTGATGCTAATGCTGGGAAGGGCATGGATGTCAGGTCCTGTCTCCAAAACTGTAGCATTAGTGACACTCACCTATTTACTGGTGCTCATGGTGTTCGGTCTCCAGGAAGAGGGGTCTGGATGGGGTCTGAGCAGAGTCTTTCGTGTGGATGGAACACATCTCATTAGTCCAGATATCTGGCTTGATGCTCTGGGGCAGGTGAGCTTTGAGAGACATATTTAAGTTGTTGTGTCCATTCTCAGTTTCTGGAATTTCATCCTCTTACTTGCTGCCACTGAAATAAAAAAAAAATTGGAATCAGTATACTGTACTGTATATATTTATAATTTACACTGCAGTAGTGCAGTGATTAAAGCATTTGACTCGGGAAGAGATAAACAAGTGTTTGAGCCCACCGTGGGGCATTAGGAAGGACATCCATGCTTGATTTCTCAGTTGTAACCTGCATCCACCCCTACTGAATGGGGTACATGATATAGATATGAAGATTGGTAGGCTAAAGTCATATTAATAAGGTTTTTGTTTTTTAATATTTTAAAATACTGCAGCCATTTATTAATAATAGTTAAGATAAAAGCTATACTAAAAGTCTATTTAGCTTAACTCTTAATATTTAAAAAGAGATAAACCTTAACCTAACTTAACCTGATGTGAAAATATTATGCTTTGACATTTTATAATTAGGAAAAGGATATAATACACTGAAAAACAAAATACAGTAGTTAATTCATATTAACTTTACCCAAATCTACAATTAAGTAAAATGTTTACAAAGGAAACTAATAATCAAAACCACTACATTAGGTCTACTCACAATCTACAAAACATTAGAACACTTGTTCCGGTTTTACGTCACGAACTCCCTTTTCTACTAAGGGCTAGGACGTTTGCCTTCTTGCGAAGAACTTGTTTTGGCAGATGTAATCGTTACCCTGAGTGCATACCCTAGCTAACCTCAGACCGTGACAGGGCACGAACCCTCGACCTGACGCCTCAGAGTCGCGGACGCTACCACTTGAGCCACGGTGACTACATACAAAACATTAGAACACTATAAAAAAAATAATATTATAATTGTGTTTTCTACATTGTGCAAACTATAGTACTCTAACCAAACCTAATCCAATAAATTCATGACATTCTTTCTGAACTGAGGGTGCGGAAGTAAACATTTACGAGTAATACAAAACAATAAATATCTAAAGCAATTTGATTACAATAATTTCTTTTACTTACTTGGATCTTAACTGTAGTCACTGTGGCTCAAGCGGTAGTGTCCACGACTTTGAGGCGTCAGGTCGAGGGTTCCCGCCCCGTCACGGTCTGAGGTTAGCAAGGGCATGCACTCAGGGTAAGGATTACATCTGCCAAAACAAGTCCTTTGCAAGAAGGCAACCGTCCTAGCCCTTGGTAGAACAGGGAGTTCATGACGTAAAACCGAAACTTGAATTTGGATCTTAACTGGGGTTGCTAAATTAAACCTGACAAACCTAACCTAATATACAGTAGTAGATTTAAGGAAATATATTCATAACTGGGGGAGGAAAAGTAAACATTTACAGTAGTTTCAATTATCAATTCGATGCTTACCTGGGTGTCAACTAACCTCGCCCACTATGATAAATCTAATGATTTTTTTTTTTCATAAATGGGGCTATGAGTGTAGACATTTACCTTATATGATAGATTTATGAGATATTTTCCTAACTGGGGAGGAAAAGTGAATATTTACCATGATTTCAATTATCATACACTTTCTTAACTGGAGGTGAACTAACCTAATCTACTCTGATAAAATTAACAAGATATTTAAAAAAAAATGAGGCTGTGAAAGTACAATGTGCCTATTATTTATGATAAAGATTTGCTTAATGCACCTTCTAACCTAACACAGTTTACTTAACCTAACCTAACCTTACCTTACTCAAATTCAGAGTTATGGAAGTGCATAAAACAAATTTTAACCCAATTATTATAAAGATTCTCTCATTGAACAGGCTATGTGGACCCTGGGACCTACTTTTGGTCTGTTAATTTCACGTGCCAGCTATAGGAAATTTAGGGAAAAGGTGGGTGGATTATTTCTATTTTTAATTTTCCATGATACAAGGCTTAAACTTACCATATAATTTAATTTTTTTTTTTCATCTTCGTGGACGCAAAGGCACTTCCAAGGTTACCAGGTTAAGAATAACTGTTATATTACACAAGGAATAAATTTTTTTTTTTCGGAAACATCTTTGTTTACTTTGGGCGTGGGGATGCTTTATCCAGCCTTAAAAATGTATTATTATCAAATTTCCTTGTCCTTGTTGTGAGGATCATCCTTTGTAACTGTTCTCTAAAATTTCTTATTAGCTGTTTATTAAATTTGATTTGTATTTTAAATTTTTTAATAGTTATTTATGACATTAAGACTATGCTCTTTCTTGACTTACAATAAAAATTCATTCCATATTACCCAATTGTTACTTGTAAACAATTGTAAAACCTCTCAAAGTCTGTTTCAAGTCCTTCTCAAATTTCCAAAGCTCTTTTATACTCTTAAAATCTTTCTGAATTAATTTTGCTTTATTACAGATACGGATTGACGCCTATATCGCTTCGGCTGTGAATATAGGAGTCGCTCTGCTTGTCTGCCTAGCCATATTTCCTTTCTATGGTCGTTTGTACCCCTGTGATGCCATAGATATATGTGACCCCAGCGATGCGATAGATATGTGTAAGTGGGGGGGGGATATTTCTATTGTATTCGCCATTTTCTTTTTTAATTCCTGAAATAGATAAATTTAGTTATTTAGAGAGTAAAAATTCAATTGTTATTATCATAATTATTTCTATTATTATGATTATTATTTAAATGCATTTGCATATCAGAGTTTATTACAGTTTTCATTAAATTAATACGTTATTCCTGAATTCACTTTCTATTCAGATATTTCATCTTTTATTCATAATTTTCATTACAGCTCCTGGTTTCTTCTTCATAATATCCTCCTACTCCATGACCAAGCTCCCCGTTCCCCAGCTAGGAGGTGCCATTCTCTACCTGTGCCTAGGGATAGGACTCATGGATCATACACACGCACTTGCTTCCACTGTTGTGATCAGTTTAACTGATCTTTTACCAGTTAAATGGAGATCTGGAGGAAGAAATTTTATCTGTCAATTTACACTCTGTCTTTTAGGTTTCGTCTGTGCTCTTCCTTTTATTATGTCTGTAAGTTAAATTGGAATCAGGTAACTATTAATGACCCCATCACATTAATTAACCAAAGTAAACTTAAGGTTAGGTTAGTTTTTTTTTATGATTGTGACACCAGGACGGGCCAAAAAAGAAATAAAATAAAGCAGCCCTCATCGGGCCTGGGCACGAAGAATACATGAAGTAAAGAGAAACAGAGATGGAGAGTGCAATGACTTGTCAGATGTGAAGGGATAATAAAAGATGTGTAATGAATATCCAAGAATATTCAGTGTAGCTGTAGGCATAGTAATGAAACCGTAACTAAAGGAAGACTTAACATCGAACTATCCTGTACAGACCTATTTAAGTTCAAAAAACCTTCAGCTGTAGTATCGCAACGGGCGGCTGGTAGTTAGGTTAGGCTACTATATGCTAGGTTAGGCATAAACCTAACCTTAGCGATCCCAGCTTTACCTAGCCTAACCTAACCTAACTATGTAAAGGGTTAATTTATGTACTGGGGTTCACCTGATCCATAATGCCTGCACTCATATGAGGTGCATTCGTTCAAATGAACTTTGAAATCTTTCCTATCAAGCCATTAACTCTAGATGCTCTGCCATTCAATCTGTCAATTTGGGCGATAAATATATTACAGAGTGAATTTTTAAATCTGTCGGGAAGGACTTATTCTATAACTATCAATAGACAGTAAATATAATTTTGGATGTATTCTTTTTCAACCTGTTGGGAAGGAGTTATTCTATAACTATCAATCGACAGAAAAGTTTATTTAGGATGTATTCTCTTTCAACCTGTTAGGGAAAAGACTTTCTATAACTATCAATTATTGACAGTAAATGTAATTCAGAATTGATTATATATTCCTGCTAAGAATAACTTATTCTATGTCTACCAACTGACAGTAACTGCAATATTAGATGTATTTTTTTTTTCTGCTAGGAAGGACTTGTTCTATTAACATCTGTGGACACATACGTACCTTGGGTCAGCGCTGTTGTCCTTGGTTATCTGGAAATGGTTGGTTTTGTATACGTGTACGGAGTGGACAAGATATCGAACCATTTCAACGCAATGAGCAGGAAACACATAATTATTTTACCCTTTCTCTGGAAATATATATTGCCTTTGGTTCTACTGGTAAGTGAAAAGGAGTACATCTTTTATCTTATCCCAAGTATCTTTTTTGTTTTTTGTTGGATGTTCACCCTTGAGGGTGAGCGGACCTTCCACTTGTGGCCCGCAGGTGGGGTGAGATTTTCTTCGGAGTGTACGTGGTATTCGCTCTTGCTGGCGAATGGGCTTTCCTGTTGGTGAGGAGGTGGGGTGAATTCTTGTTATTGGTGATGATCGGACTTTCCTAATTGGCCCGCAGGTGAGATTGTGCCAAACTGTAAAGATAACGGAGAGCATAAATATTCAGTTGTGAATTATTAGTTTACATCAAACAACATAAATGAATTCCTGTTTTGGGGGAGAGAGAAAGAGTTATTGCATGGCTATCTTGGTGGAGGGTATTGTCTGATAATATTTGATAGACTGTTCATGTGGTTATTTGTTGCTAGTCTGATGATGGAGCTAGCAACCTGAAGGGCATTTGGGTCTTCGCTAGATGTTGCGGGGGCACCAGTTTTCCGTCGAATCTCTGAAAAAGAATCACATTCCAGGATGTAGTGTAGCAGTGGATGTGGTGAGGCTACCTGGCAAAAGGTGCATTCCTTGATGATATTCTCTACTATTTGCCAGGTGCACTTGTACCCGAGTCTCAGACGGTACACATTGACCTCAGTGCTTCGTCGAAGGCTCTTCGGCAGGGTGATACGCCGAAGATCAGTGGTGGCTTTGTACCACCAGGTGGAGGGGGAGCCGATGTCTGTGCACAGGTTGTGTTTAGTTATTAAGGTGCTAAGGAGTGACTTGGTGGCTTTATTTTTAATCTGTTGCATCCCAGGAGACAGAGATATCTGGATTTCTGCTCTGAGAGTGGCTTGTTTGGCGGCTTGATCGGCTTCCTCATTTCCCTTGATGCCGACGTGGCTGGGAATCCAGGCAAGAGTGATGGCTTTTCCAAGGCTGGTTATCCTGTGGTAGTGGCTGAGGATGGTCGTGATGATGCGAATATTGTCTCTGAGGAGTGGCTTCTTGATGGCCTGTAAGGCGCCTTTAGAATCAGAGAGAATAAGGGCATGGTCAGCTTCTTGCTGGATGAAGCAGTCAAGGGCGTTGGCTATGGCCACAAGCTTAGTCTGGAGCGATGAGCAGGAGTTTGACAGTCTCCAGGATAGGACGTGGTTTCCAGTGATGAAGGCGGCGGCTGAGGCTCCAGTATCTTGGTTTACTGAACCGTCAGTGTAGTAGACTTGAGAGTTTGGCCTGCTCCAGCTCTGTATTTTGTCCTTATATATGTTTTTAAGGACAAGCGGATTTACCAAGCTTTTGGGGTTGTCAGGGAGCTCGATATTTATATCGAGTGGTTGGTCATTCCATGGGGGTGGGCATCTGTATTCAGGAAGCGGTGTGTCTTGTATCTTGGCTAGGATGCTCTCCCTGACTGGCAGTGCTTGCAGGCTAGCGCAGACCTTGGCTGCCCAGGTTCTAGGATGGTGGTTGGGCTGGCGATTGAGGGCTAGATGGAGATTTGTGCCAGCTAGGCATTTATGTTGGGCAGTGGTGGTTTTGGCCACAAGGAGGGTCAGTCTTTGCTGAGCTCTGAGTTTGAATGGAATGAGTCCCGATTCCATCTGGAGGTTTTCTCTCTTGGTCCACATGGGGGCTCCTAGCATGGTACGAGTGGCGTTGTTTTGAATTACTTCTATTTTGTCCCACTGTCGGTCTTTTAGTAGCCAGAGTGTGGGACAAGCATAGTCAATGAGGCTGCGTATGGCTTGTACATAGAAGGTTCTGAGGACATTAAATGATGCACCATCGTAGAGGCCCGACATCCGACGAAGGATCGCTTGTCGCTGGCTGCACCTGTCGCGCAAGTATTGAATTTCTGGTCCAAAGGTTAGTCCTTGGTCGATGATTACACCCAGGTATTGGTGTTTGGTAACCCAGTCCACAGGTTCATTACCTATGACCAGATTAGTGTCTGGTCTCCACTGGTGGATGGGAAGGGCCTTGGTTTTGCGGGCATTGATTCTTACTCCAAGGGAGATGGAGGCTTGGTGAATCTTGGTGAGGCAGCGCTGTGTCTTGTTAGAGTTTCTGTGTCCTATTGTGACAAGGGCAAAGTCGTCCGCATAGTTGAAGAGTTTGGCTCCATGCGGTAGTGCGATGTGCATGAGTTTTTCCATGAGACAATTAAATAGGAAGGGGCTAAGGATTCCACCTTGGGGGGTCCCATTTTCGTGGTTTTTGTAGGTGGAGTAGTGCCCATCTACTTTGACTCGTGCACTACGATTTTGTAGACTCTGCTTGATCCACGAGAGAAGGTTACCTTTGATCTGCTTGGATACGAGAGCAGAGAGTATTGCCGGCACATTGGCTAGTTCAAAGGCCTTCTCTAGGTCTAGAAAAACGATGTAACCACGGCTGTTGTTGAGAAATGATAGCATGGAGGCTATGCATTCTGAGGTGCCTAAGCCAGGCTGGTAGGCAAACATGTTTTCTGGGAAGGGTGGGCATTTCCAGCTGACTCTGTTAAGTACCATCTTTTCTGCCATCTTGCTCAGGCAGCTTAGGAGGGAGATGGGGCGAGGGTTGTCAGGGTCCTGTGGTTTTGGGATGGGCTGAATGTCTGCTCTGTTCCATGAGGCTGGTCTGATTCTTCGTGTGTATGTCAAATTGATCAGAGAGAGTAGAGCAAGCTCCCCTTGGGGCCCCAGTTTTTGGATCATTGTGTATGTTATTCTGTCGGCACCTGGGGCTGTGTTCTTAGAGCTTTTGCTTACTCTTAGTAGCTCAGTCAGGGAGAATGGCGCATCTGTTTCATCTTCAGTGTTGATGGCCTCTTCTATTTCTTCCCATCTTGCAGTGGTGAGGTCCTGGAGTGTTGCTCTGGTGGTGATGGGGAGCTGGTTAGAGCTTGCTCTATCCGCGAATTTGATGGCGAGTTCTTCTGCTGCCCTGCTAGGATCCCTGTGGGGGGTGATTTTAGGAGGTTTTCCTTTAGCAAAGGAGTTGATGCTCCTCCACATCTGGCCCACAGAGGTGTGAGCAAAACTCGAATATGCAGCCCCCTTTTGGAATCCGCACTTGAAAAAGCACATAGCTAAGCTTGAAAAAGTTCAAAGACATGCCACGAAACTGGTGCCAGAAATACGCAATCTCGGTTATGATGAGAGGCTGAGGGAATTAGACTTGCCATCACTCGAAGCTAGAAGAGTAAGGGGGGATATGGTGACAGTCTTTAAATTCCTTCATGGTTATGATAGAGTGGATAGGGATCGATATTTCGATATGGCTGGCTCTAGAACTAGAGGTCATAGTTTGAAGCTTCGGAAGAAAACTTGTTTGCAGGATGTAAGGAAATACTTTTTCAGTGTAAGAGTAGTTGATAATTGGAATTCGCTAAGCGAGGAGGTAGTTAATGCTACCTCAATCCATAGTTTTAAGGACAGGTATGATAAGTATCACTAAGTCTAAAAATGGAACCGATCAGGAGACGGGAAGATACGAGCTTTGGGCTCTTTCCCGTAAACACAATTAGGTAATCACAATTAGGTAATCACCACTCTAGCCATTTATTCCTCTTGATGTTGCGAGTCTCTTCATGGACATGTTGTTTGACTGCCTGGAGAGTGCGGTAGGAGTCTTCAGTGCGACGTTTCCTGTGCATTTTCCGAATGACGTTGAGCCAGTGGTTGAGTTCTTTAACTCTGTCACAGTAATACCATCTGTCCCGATGAGTGGTGTGTTGTGGTTTGCAGAGGGGTATGGAGGAGTTTGCTGCAGCTTGCAGGGCATTGACTAGCTCGGCCTCTGCTTGGTCGATTTCTTCAGATGGTACGTAGGCTGAAAACCAATTGCTGAGGTGCTCCTGGAATCGGCCCCAGTCGGCCTTCTTGAAATTCCATCGAGGGGGAGGAGCAGGGATTTGGAAGATTTCAGGAATTGGCAGTGTGAGATAGATCCCATAGTGGTCGCTTGTGACCAGGGGATGAACTCTCCATGTGGCGTCCTGCTTTAGGGAATTGGAGACAAAGGTGAGGTCCAGTATTCCACCTCTGTCGTGTGTTGGCTCATGATCGTTGAGCAGGGAGACATCTTCTTGGTCATTCAGCAGGCTCATGATGTGTCTGCCTGCAGCACAGGGGCGCTCATACCTGAATCTTGGGTGGTGCGCGTTGAAGTCGCCTCCTATTACCAAGTCACGATGACTGGTTAGCCCGAAGAGGGTAGTCAGGTCTAAGCTACCTTTCCGTGGTCTGTAAATGTTGTACAGGTCTATGCAGCTGCCTTGAAGTTGGATGTTAACAGCGAGGACGTCGACATCTTCGCCACAGCAGACCGGTCGGGTTATTTCCTTTGCTAATAGGTTTTTCCTGATGAAGGTGGCGCTGCCTCTGTTCTCCCCTGGAGACCAGTGCTGGTAGAATCCATTGTATCCTGAGATTTTTGGAGGGTGTTGCTCTGTGCACAGGGTTTCTTGAACCATGATGACATCAATGTTGTCGGTCTTGGCTATGCCTTCAAGATGTTGTACCTTGTGTCTGAGACCCTGGGCGTTCCAGTGTAGGATCCCGAGATTAGACATCTTGATGATTTGAGGAGGTGGAGGTGGTAGGAGTGGTGGGTTGTTGAGGCTGCTGGTGGGTTCTGGAGACGAGGGCGTTGGCGACAACGGAGTGGGCTACTTCGACGACTTGATTGTAGGCATCTTGGGTGGTGGCTCTGGTATCGAGGAGTCGGACGGCTGCCTGTACGGCTTGAATGAGAAGGTTGGTGAGCTCGTTTACTGTGAAGAGGGTTTGCTGTTTGGAAGAGGAGGCAGAGGAAGGTGTCTGGATAGGCTGTTTAGGTATGGGGGTGTGGGAGTTTTGTCTAGGGTCCCGGGACCTAGTGTGGTGAGTGGGTGTGTGTGTGGTCTGAGTGTTCTGGGTGTTACGTGTGACTGCATTGTGTGTTTGGGTGTTGCGTGGGGTGGAGGTGTTGGTGTGAGTGTTGCGTGTGGGGTTGATGGGAGTGTGAGTGTTGTTTGGGGGGATGGTAGGAGTGTGTGTGTTGTGTGATGGGGTGGATGGAGTTGGTGTGGGGGTGGGAGCTGTAGGAGGTGTGATCTGTGTGTTAGGAGCTGGGTTGGTGTAGTGTGGTGGGTTTTGGTTGGGGAGGTTAGGTGTGAGTGGGGCAGGAGGGGGTATTTGCCAAGGATTGGAGGTGGGGGGAGGAGCTGGGGTGAAGTTGGGGGTGGTGTGATTGGTGACAGGGGCAGAAGGAGGAGGGGTTCTTTGAGGAATCCTCTTCAGCCTTTCTGGGCAGCGGTTGTTCCATGCGTGATGGTTCCCTTTGCGGTTCGGGCACTTGGCAACTGTTGCTTCTTTTGCCTTGAATTTTGTAAGGCAGCGGTCGGTGGAGTGTTTCCCACTGCAGATTCCACATCTCTCTGGGAAATGGCAAGTATTCCTGTGGTGCCCAAATCTTTGGCACCGGAAACATCTTAGGGGTTCTGGGGTGTACTCTCTTATGTAGAACTTGCCCCAGATGCCGAGGTTTACTTGTGAAGGGGGTGGACCACAGATGTGGACCAGAACCTGTTTTGATGGAACGGTTTGGCCCTCTATTTTGGAGGAGCAACGTGAGGCAGCCGTAATGTACGTTTGCTTGGTCAGAAGGTCAACTGACCAAGCAACAGGGAAGCCAATGACTATGTATTTTCTTATTTTTAGTGAAGGGTTCAACTCTATTAAGTGTGGTGAGCCTAGGCTGTGGATCTTCTTTGCGGCTTCTGCTGAGGCTGGGTGGATAATGAAGTCACCCTGTACGTTAGGCTTTATTTTGCAGCCATGCTCGGTGAGTTGGTCTTCCAACTCTCTGTATCCCAAGTATCAGTACATATTTTGAGACCACTGCAAGGTGTTTGGAAAGACATCTAGCTTTGATTCCCCAGCTCAGACCTGTCTGGATCCACCTCTATTCGAACGAGGATTGATAGGGTCAAATAAAAAACAACAAAATATATTTTATTTACCGTTGTTATGTCAATATTAGTACCTATTCGAATGAGAATGGACACAGACAGGTTGGAGCTGGGGAATAAAGCCTGGATACCCCTCCAAAGACTCCACGGTGGGGTCGAACACGGGTGGGTGTTCTAACCACTGATCTACTGCAACCCCCACACCACCACCAAAATATATAAACTTGTATCATTTATTATATTTGAATATTTTTTTTTACATTGTTGAGTTTCTAACACGCCTCAATAACCTTTTGTCAGGTTCTCATAATCTGGGCCTGCATTTCTGGAATCACTGATCTGGATCCATGGCACCATTTGCAGATTCCCGAGAATCGATTTCATTTGTACAAGGTTACAGGAATTGTCTTGGCTGTGGTGCCACTCATCTGCGTCACGCTTGTGACAACAATCTTGATTTGTAGATATCGAAAGGTAGGTAACTTGCCTCACATCCAAATTGTCCCGAGATTAAGTCCCTCCAAATTTGGGTCATGGTATGTATCTTTATATTACAAACTTCTCTATCTCAAAAATTAGTAAGGGTATACACTCAGGGTAACGATTACATCTGCCAAAACAAGTCCTTCATAAGAAGGCAACCGTCCTAGCCCTTAGTAGAAAAGGGAGTTCGTGATGTAAAACCGAATCATCAATCATTCATCTCAAATGACACAATTACATGAACACTAAAGAAAAGAATAGTTACTAACAGGTCCACATACTAAATAAGTGAAGCAAAATATGATTTAAAAGGGTCAAAAAAAAAAAAAAAAAAAAAAAAAAAAAAAAAAAAACTCCTAAAATGTTAGATTAGGTTAGGTTAATGCTAATCTTTACCTTTTCAATTTAATATAAGTATATATATGCCAATATAACTGTCCAGGCACAAAACACTGGAAAGAATAATTTTTTTTTTTTTCAGAACTTGCGAACACTAATAACACCCAAATATTCCTGGGGTCCAGCCATTGCCCAGCATACAGCCCTTTATAGCCAAGGTTTAAAAATGGTAAAAAGCAAAGCTCCTTATCTGTTCGTGGAGGTAAGAGCATGGTATCCTTTACAAATTACACATCATATTAGGAATTTAGGTATTATTGCATTATCACACAGGGTTAGATAAAGTTAGGTAACTTCTAGTAAAATTTTGAGGTTAGTGAATTCTTATGCCGTGTTCACACCAAAGTGGCACGTCGCACGTGGCATAACACGTGGCACGCCATTTGAAAACGAAGTGGCGTGACACGTCCCATGTGGCACGTCACTGCCATATGAAAGGTTTCATATATTTTCGGATGTTCGTTTTAAACTGGAGTGCTACGTGGCATGCCACGTGCGACGTGCCACTTTGGTGTGAAAGTGCCCTAATTTTATTTACCTTGGCGCATAGGCTAAAACTTCAAAAACGGTTCAAGAATGTAATTTTACCGGAATTCAGATTAATTTACTAGTCCTTCTTCTGCTTTTCCGTAGGTAGATACCGTACTGTTAGAGGGGACAACCTCTTACGAAAGCAAGGTGCCCTATGGATTTTTTATGACTCCTTCCAAATTTCAAGCTTTATGTAATTCTGGAGGTTATGCACCTGCTGATACTCTCGCCAAAATGAAAATAGCTCAGTACTTGCGGGTATGTAGATGTTTACTACTACTACTACTACTGATATATGCACTGATATCACTCAAAAATAAGTGAGGCTTGAAAAAATACCATACAGTATTCAAACCTTTCAGAAATCTTTCACCATTGTATAAAACTCACCAATCAATCATATCCCCAATCCCCAGTATCCTTCCCTGCTACACTAAACATCCTCATGCCCTCCCTCACCACATCCATACACCTCCTCTTAGGCTCACTGTCTCTCCCACCTGGCACCTCCAGCCTTACTCAATATCCTTCTCCCAACATGCCCCAAGTATCTCAGTCTCGCCTCTCTCACCATGTCCCCCCAACCTGTGCCGTCACTTTTATGCAAATATATTTATCTTGTCCATCCTTGTCACTCCATTCTTTAAAAATACAATAATTACAAATAAGATCTAAATCTTCTTCTTAGGAACACGGTTGGAGGTTAAGAGACACGTCTGAGCAGAATAGCTTGCTTTCCTCTGGTCAAGACACTGCCCAACTGTGCAATGGGTCTGCTCTTCAAGGCCAAATTAGAAATATGAATGTAGACCAAAGATCTCTAGGCCTCACACGATCTCATTCAGGCTCCACTGTATCTACAGGAGTTTTGCTAAATGTTAAAAGCGTTCCGGGAAATGAGAATTCGATGCGAAGACAGCATTCTGCAAGCTATACTTACGATAATTCAGGTTATCAACATTCATGACGGGAGTGGTTTAATAAATGCAGGATATAATAGTGTAGTTATGAATATTTCAAATATTCTTTACTTTTTGCAAGTGTTTAGCTGTCCTAACTGATTTAACTGCCCTCTAAGGGTCTGTGAATGCATTTCTAAATGTCTACAGATAAAGGAAAGATTGTGAAGAGAGTAAAAGACGAGAATAATGGTAAAGAATTTCAGGGCACCTTAAACAATTTGTTTGACAGGTAAGACAAGTGGCTAATGAGATTCAATACTTCACTATGAAAAGTAATGAGAATGGGCAAGAGTGTAGTATACAGGCTCAAGTTTGGATACTCAATGGTAGGCGTGAAACTTTAAGAAATAGCGAAACAATAGAGATCTACGGGTAAACGTATTGGCAGACTTGTCTCTAGAAATGCATATAAATGCTATAGTAAAGGCAGTTTATGCTTTCTGGGCAAACATGAGGGTGGTCTTCAGACTCACTGACGAGGAATATTCAGAAATATTAACATGACTTATGTGCGGGCCTAAGCTTGAATATGCAGCGCCTTTTCAGAATCCATACTTGATAAAAAGCATGTTACTAAATCATAGTTAAAAGACATGCTACGAAGCTGTGACAAGCATACAATACCTCAGTAATATGATAAGGCTGAGGGAGTAAGATTTACCATCACTTAAAGCAAAAAGTAAATGGGGCTATATAGTGACGGTTTTTAAATTCCTTTATGTTTTTGACAGCGTGAACAGAGAGTGATATTTTGATATGGGTGGTTCTAGAAGTAGTACAAGACACAGTTTGAAGCCTCTTTAGAAAACTGCATTTTGCCTCTCTTAGAACAACTAATGAATTTATAGTTTCTAATGTGTATAATACATTATAATCATAGATAAAGATTTATTTATAAGCTAGTATTCTTATCCTAATAATGTTACAGAGAGAGAGAGAGAGAGAGAGAGAGAGAGAGAGAGAGAGAGAGAGAGAGAGAGAGAGAGAGAGAGAGAGAGAGAGAGAGAGAGAGAGAGAGAGAGAGAGAGAGAGAAAGAGAGACTGCTTATCGAAGCTACACAATAATGATACTTTTTTATCATATGTTAGGTAAAAAAGACGAATGATTATAATTAAGCACTCCATACGCCCTCTCTCTCTCTCTCTCTCTCTCTCTCTCTCTCTCTCTCTCTCTCTCTCTCTCTCTCCTCTCTCTTCTCTCTCCTCTCTCTCTCTCTCTCTCTCTCTCTCTCTCTCTCTCTCTTCTTCTAATCAGAAGATAATATAAGCCCGAGATAAGGTGGTGTTGCTTGAGCCTATAAATAAACTGCGTTCGTTGTTGGCTCTCTTTCTTCCTTGACATTACAGTAAGTAAACACAAAACTCAGTAATTCTGAACCTGAAGCCCAAACAGAGATTAGGACAAGAAAATGTGAATATTCATATGATCTGGTGTGTGAAATTATCGATTTTGATCATTTCCTTCGAATAGGAGCGGTTTCTAAGCTATATCAACTCATATATAACGGATAAGTTACTTGTTACTTATTACTTGTGTATTTAAGGTCTATTACCCTAAGGTGTCCCACCACTCTAGATTATC
>JAXCGZ010006785.1:0-20000 GCA_037179515.1 Halocaridina rubra
CACCCCTTATAGGCGGGTTGGCTGAGTCAAAGCATAACTACAAGATAAAATGGCGGCGTCCACCGACCTCAATTTCTTTTACTAATTGTCCCATTACTCACTGGATACAGATCACAAGTACTTAGCTATTTTAAGGAGGTGGTCCTGAAGAACTTCATGGCAGAAGGCAAGGAAGGAGGGGGTTCTCCTTCTTCTCTTCGAGTAAAATCGACGAATCGCCGTCTTCTTGGTCGGATCCGGCAACTTATACTTCTTGTAATGGGCATTTTCACTCAATGCTCAGGTCACACTTCGGCTTACTAAGAAATATCTTAGGAATAGTTCCTTCAAAGTTTTATAATATTCTCTATTTGACCACTCGTCACTTCTCATCCGCAGACCCAAGTATTTCAGGAAGTCGGTCGCGGGAATTATGGACGGACATTCACGGTCTTTTACATTTGCGCCGTCGAGGTATAAAAGTGAATTTTTGACTCGAGGCGTCTTTACAACCAGGGCACGGGGTGGGGGCCTTGCCAATACGGAGGCGGGGGAGAGTGGCTGGATCTCATAATATGATACTGTAAGTGAAGGGGGAGCTCTGACTTTCTCGGTGTCACTCTCTCACTGCTGGTAAGCGTCTTGAAGTTTCTTCACTTGTACTTTTCTTCCATAGATGCTATATATTTTTTTTATACTTTTTTTTTTTTTTCTTCTTTCACTTCGGTAAAGTGTCGGCGTGGATTGATCCCGAGCTGTCCACCACTGACGTAGGGGATTTGCTCCTACGTTATATTATTATAATTATGGTAGCGTGGTTGGTGAAAATACGTAAGGATTTATATTCGTTTATTCTTATTTTAACATCTATGTACTCAGAGCTCCTATTACTACAGTTCCTGTTACGACTAATTCCTGAGTCCTACCCCCAAGAGGGGGAGGCTAACTCAGCTGTACTGTGTTAACTCTGCTGCTGGCAAGGCCCGGTCTCTAACTCTAACTAACTGTGCCTGCCCTGGGTGGTTCTTGAAATACCCCAAGGGCAGGGCGGGGCTTGACATCCAATCCTGCCAATGAAATCAAGTGACATCTAGTCCTGCAAATCAACGCCAGGTTCGAAGTGGAGTCCCGCCTACTTCCGGGGAGGAGCTATCGGGCATCTCTCCAGGGCATGTACTTACGTACGGGCCACATGTTTGTGTTTCTTGTGGTTTAGGAAATGGCTAACTTCCTGGCCTTTCCTGCCCTCTCCAGGTACTCGATGCCAGATCCTAAGTCTCACGGTTCCGGTCATATATCTCCTTGACACTTTCTACAAACATTGGCCGTACCGCAGAAAACAAGCCTCCCACATTAGTTCCAGGTGCCTAGCCATAAATCTTGGTGGTCCCATGGGAAACATGGTCTGCACCCAAAACTCAATAAAAGTGAGGGCATGTAATAAAATATCTGTGCCCTCGACCAACCGTTACCCCTCAAGATTTGTTACAAGTTTCAGATTCTGGCTTCAGCATGACGGACTGGCTTCAGCATGACGGAAGTCATACGACACCGTTACCATGAGCAAATGCCCTTTTTTAACTTCAGACCGTGGCGGGCCTCGAACCCATGACCTGACAAATCATAACTGCGAGAGTTACTATTTGGCTACGGCCACGGCCAAGTGGTAAGACCCTATAGTTATATTATAGTAATAATAACTATTAAAAATAACCTGAAGGAGTAAATTGATTAATGTATAATAATTGTTGTTAGACCGAGTTGTTGTTAAGAGATAATAAGAATTAAAAAGTCTCATTTCGGTGTTTTGCATATGATCATAGATACAAAACGTCATTAATATAAAAGTTTTTTTTTTTATTGTACAGAAATTACACAATGGAATTAACTCTGTTGTTGTACATGTGTTCATGTTGATAATACCAGAGAAAACAAACTCTTGAAACAAAACCTATGTATGGTAGTAATAACAAGAACATCCAATTCTGAATTGGAATAAATCTACCCAGTCTATCTATATATCTATCCTTATATTCGTCTATTTAAATGCTAGATTTAGTCATGTCTGATATTTTAATAATGTAAAATTTGAATAAATATGATTTGGTATACGGTATATTTCATCCTATAAAAAAGCAAGAATAATTCAATATAGATTCTCATAATTACTATTCATATATAGGCCTGTTTTGTCTCCCAAAAAGTTCTGAGCTAAATTTCATGTTCCATTTGTTTTCTTAGCAAATGTAGTACTAATAATTTCAAAATCTCTCTCTTTAGGAATGGAAGACATTTTTTAATAAGGGACCTAAAAAAACACTGTGAACCTCTTCTATACCTATTGTAACTTACGCTTTTCTATGGTTAGGTTAAACTTGATGATTAGCTTAAACGTTATGATTAGATTACATTACGAGTAAGTTAAACATTATGATTAGGCCTAAGTTAAGAAAAATAATTAGGCTTTTTGTTTTTAACGGAAAAATAGTCTCAACAATGAGAGCCCAAAGTTGAAAATAACAGAAACCCAATTTGAAATCGCATCTTTTGCTTATCTCAAGCGTGGTATAATTAATGATGCAAAATTCTCGTATGAATTTCTTCACACGCTGAAGTAGGCTTATTCCGTCAAACACAACTGTTACATTCTAGGTAAAGTGTTAAAGCTCATGTGTATAGATTTCATGTCTTGCATCAGTCTAATAATAATAATAATACTATATTATTATTATTATTATTATTATTATTATTATTATTATGATGATGATGATGTAATAATTTACTTTCACACCCCCAACGAGTGAAATGAAAATAAAAAAACTGAAAAATATATATATATAGAAATTATATAATTTGTTCGGTTATATATAGAAATTATATAAGAAGCACAAATTTTCATTAGCAACTGGTTTCTTATCTGGGGATAAAATAACCTTACTAACGCAACCTAACAATTTTATGACAATAAATTTCACGTGTTTTTCCGATTAGTCGTGTAGAAGCAAACACTTACTTTACTACTACTACTACTACTACTACTACTAATAATAATAATAATAATAATAATAATGATAATAATAATAATGATAATAATAATAATAATAATAATAATAATAATAATAATAATAATAATAATAGATAATAATTAAAATACTAATAATGATGATGATGATAAAAATAATAGTCAAATTGTAATGTAAGGAAGAGTGCTAGAGCTTTAAAAATTACTCTCAGAATAATGTTGAAAGAGACATTTTTATTCGATTCATGCTCTTGAGCGTATTATCCAAATCCATCCATAGTCTAGTATTTAATAATAAGCAAAATAAATAAAAACAGTTTAGGAACCGGACAGAGAGAGGAGAGAGAGAGAGAGAGAGAGAGAGAGAGAGAGAGAGAGAGAGAGAGAGAGAGAGAGAGAGAGGTTATTTTCAAAACGAGAGTAAGGAAGGAAGCCACGTGGGCAATGAAACAAAAATGGGGGGGATGGAGGAGGAGAGCCATTTTTCATAAGGGATATTTCTTATTCGGTACTAAATAGGCCCTCGCAGTTTACTGAACTACATGTATTTTACTTATATATATATATATATATATATATATATATATATATATATATATATATATATATATATATATATATATATATATATATATATATATATATATATATATATATATATATATATATCATTATGAAATATTTTTTTATATCGGCGATCAGATATTCCACCACTAACTCCTCTCAGTACATTCACATCCAGTACCCTTCCACTCACTCTTTTGTCCACCTCAACGTAATCCATTTATTCTCCGTCATTTACTCTTCCGTTATCTAATCTGAGCCATGTATATCTGCACTTATACTTTTTAACAACTGACAATCAACATTCTCTCTCAGTACACATTATTATAATTTTCTCTTCACTCATTTCCAGTAGCCTAGGTACTCCCAAATTCCCAATCACTGGCTCACTCCTTACTCAAACATTAAATCCCCCAACAACGCATCCACATTCATTCCCAAGTCTTTCAAACACTCGTTCCATTCATTCCAAAACTCTTCTCTTTCTTCCTTTATTATCTCTCAAGGTTGTATGCACCTCTAAACTTGTCATCCCCATCTCATTTTAGCCAATATAATTCTAGATAAAGCTTTCTCCCATCCCACCGAACACTTGCCAATGGAGCAACTCTTCGCCCTCTATCCTCTCTAGACACCCTACCTACCACACATCCAAATGTCACCCACCTCACCATTCACTTTCCAAAGTTCCGCTCAGTACAAGCACATCCATCTTTCTCTTACAGACACACTACCTTACCTCTTTCCTCCCTTTTATGCAATTTGGCTCTCAGCAGAAGGCCAGTATAGATCTTTCTGCAAAAGTTCCCACATAGATCCTACCAACCAAGGACAAGATTAATGGGAGTGGATGATGAGGACCTCCCCCCCCCCATCAACCTATGAAATAACTCGTCCATATGTACTTAAATTGTATGTCTTTTTTTTTACTGGGCGGGCACATTATCAAAGAATAGCCTCACCGTATTCCCTGCGTGTCGTAAAAGGCGACTAAAAGTGGACGGGACGGGGGGACTGGGAATCCCCCCCTTGTACCAACCTCCTGTGAGACGTCAAAGAAGAAGGGGAGTGGGGGGGGGAGAATAACTTCTCCCCAAACTGTTTTCCTTTTTTGATGTCGGCTACCCCCCAATTTAAGGGGGAAACAGCCAAGGTATATGTATGTATGTAGTAATTTAATTTCTGCTTTTCAAAATTTAGGAGTGGTAAGGTAAGTATCGTAGTCCTTGGAACTAAGTTCATCGTAGCCATGTAATAGTCAACTTTGGGCTTTTTTTTTTTTTATATAAAGATACCTCCCGACATTTTGAGATTCATTTCAGCATTCCAGCTAAAAGAACACACACACACACACACACACACACACACACACACTTAGAGGGAAGGGAAAAGAGGGTTAGAGTAAGACACTCAGTGTCTTAATAAAGAAGAGTTATTAGTGGAGTTGCACAGGGTTCAGTTTTAGGGCCCCTTTTGTTCCTTGTATATGTAATTGACCTACCAGAGTCTGTAAATTTATTCATGAATATGTTTGCAGATGATGCAAAGATTGTGAAGAAAGTAAGAAACGAGAACAATTGTAGAGAACTTCAGGAAAATCTAAACAGTCTGCATGAGTGGTCAGAAAAGTGGCTAATGAAATTCAATACTTCAAAATGTAAGGTAATGAGATTGGGTACAAGTGCAAGAAGGCCCAAGCTTGACTACTCGGTGGCTGGAGTACAACTTCAAGAGACAGAAAATGAGAGAGATCTAGGAGTAAACATACTGGCAGATTTGTCTCCAGAAATACATATAAATGGCATAGTAAGGGCAGCATATGCATTCTTATCAAATGTAAGGGTAGCCTTCAGGCACATGGACAAGGAAATGTTCAGAAATATTTATGTAACCTATGTGAGGCCAAAACTCGAATATGCAGCCCCCTTTTGGAATCCGCACTTGAAAAAGCACATAGCTAAGCTTGAAAAAGTTCAAAGACATGCCACGAAACTGGTGCCAGAAATACGCAATCTCAGTTATGATGAGAGGCTGAGGGAATTAGACTTACCAACACTCGAAGCTAGAAGAGTGAGGGGGGATATGATGACAGTCTTTAAATTCCTTCATGGTTATGATAAGAGTGGATAGGGATCGATATTTTGATATGGCTGGCTCTAGAACTAGAGGTCATAGTTTGAAGCTTCGTAAGAAAACTTCTTTGCAGGATGTAAGGAAATACTTTTTCAGTGTAAGAGTAGTTGATAATTGGAATTGGCTAAGCGAGGAGGTAGTAATGCTATCTCAATCCATAGTTTTAAGGACAGGTATGATAAGTATCACTAAGTCTAAAATGGAAGCGATCAGGAGACGGGAAGATACGAGCTTTGGGCTCTTTCCCGTAAACACAATTAGGTAATCACACGCCAAATGTAAGGGTAGCCTTCAGGCACATGGACAAGGAAATGTTGAGAAATATTTATGTAACCTATGTGAGGCCAAAACTCGAATATGCAGCCCCCTTTTGGAATCCACACTTGAAAAAGCACATAGCTAAGCTTGAAAAAGTTCAAAGACATGCCACGAAACTGGTGCCGGAAATACGCAATCTCAGTTATGATGAGAGGCTGAGGGAAGTAGACTTACCATCACTCGAAACTAGAAAATTAAGGGGGGATATGGTGATGGTGTATATGCCCTTAATCAGCTGTTGTTGGTAGTTTTGAAGTTGACCTTTATTGGGAGATGATTTGTTTGTAGGTTTTGTTTGGCTACGATCATGCATTAATTTCTCGAGAAAATATAATTGTGTTGCTGTTTTTTTTATGTGTGATTACCTAATTGTGTTTACGGGAAAGAGCCCAAAGCTCGTATCTTCCCGTCTCCATATATATATATATATATATATATATATATATATATATATATATATATATATATATATATATATATATATATATATATATATATATATATATATAGAGAGAGAGAGAGAGAGAGAGAGAGAGAGAGAGAGAGAGTCATGAAATCCATATTACCGAATACCATAACGGATCTTCGTGTCGTCCCGTACCTTAGTCCGTGCAAACTCATGAGAACTACATATCAAAGTAACATCTAGCGAAGCCAATACTTGCAAGCACTCTGCCGTCTCTTTGTGGTAATTTATTAAATGTTTCGCGGGATTAGGAATATAACAGTTTCACTCTGATCACATATATACAGTAAAGAAAGTCTTCTTGCCACTATCACCAAGTACTAAAATAATAATGGAAAATAGCTAGCTAGCCTTGGATCCATTTGCACATATGCCATTCCCCCTCGTTTTAATAACGATCAGCTGACTATGATCAGTAGTACCAACATTTTAGAGTAATCACAGTTAGGTTGACACACTTTGTCTTACAATAATGTCTATTTCTATGTATGATTTCTTGATGGCATCGAACTGAAAACTTACACAAACGAAATTGTGCCATTTGAAATAATAAATAATTTGTTACCTTTTGTTTTATAATTTGTGTTTGTATGCATATGTATTATTTTAGCAGCTGTAGGCCTTGACTGCAATTTGATAGTCTACACACACACACATCACCAGCAATGGAAAAAACAGCTGTCAACAGTTATAAAAATACAATACAATTAGAGAAAATCATATGTAAATTCTAATGCATACTATGATATATATATATATATATATATATATATATATATATATATATATATATATATATATATATATATATATATATATATATATATATATATATATATATATATATTTATATATATAAGCACAAACTGTTACCATACAACACTAAATGGTAAGGAAGCCCATCAGTGAAACAACACATAGAAAATATCACTATATTTCGAATCCTAACTTTTTTTTTTTCTTTTTTTTTAAATGTCAAATGTACAATATTTACAATTGTTAAATGATTACAAAATTACATTGGAAAATTCTTTAGTTAATATATTCTGTATATTACTTGCATAACAAATATTCAAGAACCATTTCAAATAATTAAATTTACCTTTAATTAAACATAAAGTTTCCCATTCAGTCAAGTTCTGTGTACGACTAGTCCATACACAATATAGATAATTACAAATAAGCAGAACTGCAGTGTTCTCATCTCTTCTACTTCTTCCTTTAATATCTAACATTAATAATTTTAGCCAGTTATTATCTTGTACTGAACACATCAAATTAAATTTACTTTTAAACCAATGAAAAATATTTTTTATTCTTATACAAAAATAGAATATATGCATTGTATATTCAGGTTCACCACAAAAGTCACAATTTCCATTATTCTTAATTCCTAACATTTCTAAATGTTTATTTGTGGGTAATTTTTCATGTAAATATTTAAATATAAATTCTCTCTCCCTTAAACCAACTACTGGATGATTAACATTTTTCCTTATATTACTCCACTGTAACAAAGGATAATCTTTCTCTACTAATGGCTGTGACTTAACAAATATAACAGAATATATGTCTTTACTTTTTATATGAGGAAATTTAGCATGTTTACACATTTTTCTTATGTTTTCCAATACACCAGAGTAAAACATGGGACATATATATGATACATCTGGATACTTATTTGTGTTTACTAAATAGCTTAGTCTTATGCTACAATAATAAATATTTAATGGTCTTCCTTCCAAAGTTTCTTTAAGGCTAGTAGCTGTAAGAATTGCAGCAGCTTTATTAAAAACATCTACTATACCAAGACCCCCTTCACTTTTAGGCAAAAGCAAGGTTGCTCTACGGATGGGATGATAGCTACCCTTCCAAAGATACCTGAATATTAAAACATTTACTTTTTGTGCAAATCTCTTGCTTAATGGAAGTGTATGGGCTACATACCATACTTTCGATAATAAAATACAATTCACAATTATTGCCTTCTGAAAAATTGTAAGATACCTTTGGGCAAGCATACTGATCCGTTTCTCTAGTTTTTCTATTATTATATTCCAATTCATTTCCATTGTCATCTTCTCGTCTTCACAATAAGAAATTCCCAATATCTTTAGATTATATTCTGTTTTAAGCCAACGAAGAGGCCAGTCATTTTTACCATGCCATTTCCCTATCCCAGTTATACTACTTTTATCTCTATTTAAAAGGGCACCACTTGCTTTTTCAAATAAATGTATTTCCTTAAAAACCTCAACTATAGATTCCTCTGTTGATACAAACACAGATGAATCATCTGCAAATCCTTGCATGCAAATTTTCCATCCATTTGGAAGCTGTTGTGATATTATTCTTTTATTATTCTTAATACCTAAAAAGAGAGGTTCTTGGTAAATTACATATAACATCATTGACAGTGGACATCCTTGTCTCACAGATCTCATAATTGGAAAAACATCACTCAACATTCCATTAATACTCAACCGACTGCAACAATCTTTATATAACATTTTCATCCAACTAATATACAAATCTGGAATTCCTAACTTATTCATAATTTTAAACAAAAAATCATGGTGAACAGTATCAAATGCTTTATTCCAATCTAACTTCATAATAGCCATTGCATAATTATTTTTATAAGTATAATGAATAATGTCTCTAATATTATTATTGCAATGCACTATTGATCTACCTTTAACACTGCAAAACTGTTCAACAGAGATCAATTTATTCATTACCGTCTTTAATCTGTTGGCCAAAAACTTAGCAATGATTTTATAGTCTACATTCAAGAGTGAAATTGGTCTCCATCCACTCAGTGTTTGATCTTCACTTCCCTTACTCAACAATATTATTATGCCCTCATTTTGTAAGTTCGAAAGTTCCTGTCTGTCCAATATATGTTTTATCACTTCAAAAAAATCATTTCTAATCATTTTCCAAAATTCTTTGTAAAATTCTGATGGTAATTCATCTATTCCTGGCGCTTTCCCTGTACCCATATCTTTAATCACATTCCCTAATTCTAACATACTAATATTACCAATTAAATCTTTACGGTCAATATCATTTAATTTATTACAACATAAATCCAGTAACATATCTTGTAACTGACAGTCACCTTCCACCTTATCATACAAGTTCCCATAAAAATCTTTAGCATGAGTTAAAATTGCTTTAGTATTATTCAATATCTGTCCATTGACGCCTTTTATATTCTGCATTATTTTATTATTTCTATTGACTTTCTCTTTCTTTAATAAATATGGAGACATTTTCTCTCCTACAATTTTATCTTTCATTCTAGCCCTTATTTTCACTCCTTCACATATTTCATTCTGAATCCTTTCTATTTTATTTTTCACTGAATGTATTATATCAAAGACTATAATTCCTACATTAGCCTTTTGGTATAATTCTTTTAACCTACATTGTAGTAAGTTTATCAGCCCATATTTTTCTGCTAAGATTTTTTTTGACATTTTAACAAAAAAACTTTTAATTTTCTCCTTGCAATAAATCCACCACTTGAAAAGTTATTAAACTTATACTGCTCTCCTTTTAAGAACTGCCATAGTATGCTAAAATTTTCTTTTACATCCTCTCTATTTAGAATGCTGACATTTAATTTCCATGCACCTTTACCTTTATTAGTTGACAAAGAGTTGATACTAGTAATTACCATACAATGATGTGAAAATGCTATAGGTACTGTTTTACATGAATTTATATGATTAAACAGACTTTTAACATATATTCTATCAATACGGGATGCATAATTTGTCTTAATATATGTATAATCTGTTACATAATTGATACTTGCAGCATCTCTAAAACCAGTCCCTTTAAGTAATTCACAAAATTTTTTTGATATTACAGTTTTATCTAAAGTACTAACATCTTTTACATGAGTTACACTATTAAAATCCCCTGCAAAAATTGTGTCATCTATATTTAGTCTTAAATAATATAATAATCTATCAAAAAAATCTTCTCTCTCTCTTTTCTTATTCGAGCCCGATGGGGCATAAACATTAAGTAAATGAATTTCCTTACCACCAGTTCTTATCTTTAAGCTTAGTATTCTACCTTCATAGTCCATCTCTTGTTTTATAACAGTTATAGGAGACAATCGTTTACTGATCAATATTGCAACACCTCCTTTTAAATAAGTAGTTGGATTTATAAATACTTCATAATATTGCTCTATATGATATAATGAATTTCCTGCCTTAATGTTATGTTCTTGCAACATTATTATGTCTAGTTTATAAAGATTAGCAAGAGAAATTAATTTTAATTCTTTCCTATCGTCATTCAAACCATTGATATTTAGCGTACAAACAGTCAGAGCCATGAAAAATATATATATAAAAGAGAATATAATGTGATAAAAAAAGAAACATTACCCTACCAACTTTCGTTTCTTAACATCACTAATTTCCAACTTCTTATTCTTTTTTATTTTGAGTTTACCTCCTTTTTTTACTTTAACAAACCACTGTTCTTCCTTACACTCCTCACTTATCGACATTCCTTCAGAAAATGTTTCTTCACCAGTTTCAGTGCTTGACGATTCGCCATCTTTATCCGTTGTTTCTTTATTTATTTCCGTTATCTCATTATCTTCAAGTATGTCTTCTTTTATAACCTTATCTAGGGCATTACACACTTCTTTGTCCTCTTCATTTACGCTTAATTGAGAAAAAGTTCCTTGATCCATATCTTTATTATCTGCAGTCCTATGCACTTCCACCGTTGTTACACCTGTTTCCAAGGGTACATCCTCTTTCCTCTTGTTAAGAGTTTGATCATCATTTGGGAATGGTTCCTCTTGACTGCTACTAATGTGTGTCCTTTCCTCTTCATTTTCATCTGTGCATTCACTTTCATCTGTACATATTCCACTGGCTAATTGTATTTCTTGTACTTGCGGCTCCTTTCTTTCTTGCTTGTTATCTCCATCCTTTGTTTCATTGTCTGCTCTTCCCTCCTCTAAATTCCCTGTAGAGTTATCTTTATTAGCATTTACTTCTTGAATGGTGTGTCCAGTCCTCTTATTTTCCTCTACGTCTTGTGCACTATTCCTTTTCCTTTGAATATCAGGAAAATCTGTAGTATTATATATATTTATCCTGTCATCTAATTCAAAGTAACAATCAGCGGCCATGTGATTCTCCCTGCCACATTTGAAGCAAGTTTTCTGCTGTCCATTATAGTAGAATACGATATTATGACCGTGAATATTTAATGAGGAGGGTACACTCCTCTTCAATTCCATCCTAGCTGTTCGTATACCATTTAGAAGTCCCTCAGCCTTTCCGTATGCAAACCGGTTTAATCTGATTCCATAAACTTTTCCATAATTCTCAAGAATTCTCTCCAAAATTGCATTATCCATATCAAAGGGTGCATAGCGAATGGATATATAAGTATATTGTCTACTAAAGTTAATAATTCTTACCGTTTTGCCATTACCAACATCGACATCTTTCTCATCATACTGATCACAAAAAGCTTGAAAGATGTATGATTTACTAAATTTTAAAACATACTTTGTCTTGCTTATCTGCTGAAACCCAACAATATCATCATGCTCAATTTTCAGTACTTCAAAAATTGCATTGCACACTGCGCTATAATCAGGGCTAAATGAAAAAAAGAGCCCTATGGAGTCCTGTCTCCTAATAGGCGGAGAAAAAGAACTCATCTTACATCAGGCTGTTTATGACGCAAGAATAGTCCTAGGGCATGTTCTCTTTTCGCCCATACCCCAAGGGTACCGCCCACAAAAGATTATGCTTATAAATCTAAGACTGTGCACGATATACAAACACTTATAAGCACAAATCAATCACTGTCACATTAAGCCTAATGTCTCAAAAATAAAGTTCCAAAACGTTCTATTTCACTGAAAGAACGAAGAAATATACAGCGCTTTCAAAACGATGTTTACAACTCCGCTTCTCCAACTCGACTCCTTCTAATCCTAACTGGACCCCTTCTCAAGCGCTCCACTCCAAATCAATGAACTTAAAATGGGAAAAATTAATTAATGATAGTTTGTGGTATAAAGTGTCCTTAATTTTCTTGATATTATAGTCGGTTTTGACAAGTATTGTGCTAATAATAGTTTTGATAGGAATACCATGTGCCTGAAGGGAGTCATTCTTAATTTACTTGGTAAAGTAAGGTTCACTTCCTAGAAGGTTTCTCCTGGCTATTAATTCGCTAAAACAAAAAAGATGACGAAAAATCGTACTTGTAGATAAGAGAAATTTATTTAGATAAAGCATTGCAACTCTTCAATGAATCCAATACTTATGAGAAACTCTCCAAAAATCTCTTAGTAAAGGTTGCAGCCCTACTCTCAATAAAAAAAAAAAAAAAAAAAAAAAAAAAGTGTTCAGGACATAAATGGCCCAGTCAAAAGTGACGGAGAACACTCCTTGAGATATTTAAGGTTATTCATCGTACATCTCCCGTATTTTGATGGCTTACCCAAAACACATAAGGGAATATTCCTCTTCGTCCTATGGTTTCCTGTCGAGACTCTCTCACTACAAAACTTACCAAGTGTCTTGCCATTTGACTTTCCCCATATTTAGGCAAATTTTCACAATCGCATCTTAGGCACTCAGAAGCTTTCATTCAGATATCCCGGCTATTATATGTTCCCATTAATGGTATTTAAACTACTCAGACTTGATGTTGAGTTGCTTTTTACATATGTCCCAATAGATGCTGTACTTAATTTCCTTGGTAAGAAACTTGAGACTTTTAAAAAAGATTTCCCCTTGCCAATAGCATCAATTATTAAGCTTATCAGGTTCAGTATGAGTAATAATGTCTTTTCTTTTAATGGCAATTTTCATAGGAGACAGTTCGGTTCCAGTATGGGAAGTCCTCTGTGTCTGTGTGTATTGTATTTATGTCTTCACTAATACTTTGTTAATTTTTTGTTCTTGATTTTAATTCTTTGTTATTTTGTTTCTTTTATAGGAATGTGGTGTGTGAAAAGTAATTTTGTTTACAAAATGTAATTGTATTCATAAGAAATCTGAATCATATTTTGTTCCTGATCAGGACTTGAACCTAAGACATAATAAACACACACACACACACACACACACACACACACACACACACACACACACCTAGACTTCCAGAAAGCGTTTGACACTGTTCCACATGGGAGACTTATTAGGAAGCTGCAATCAATAGCTAGAATAGGTGGAAATGTCTTGGAATGGATAAAAACTTACTTAGAAGGAAGGGAACAGAGGGTTAGAGTAAGACACTCAGTGTCTGAATGGAGAAGAGTTAGTAGTGGAGTTCCACAGGGTTCAGTTTTAGGGCCACTTTTGTTCCTTGTATATGTAAATGACCTACCAGAGTCTGTAAATTCATTCATGAATATGTTTGCAGATGATGCAAAGATTGTGAAGAAAGTAAAAAACGAAGAACAATGGTAGAGAACTTCAGGAGGATCTAAATAATCTGCATGAGTGGTCAGAAAAGTGGCTAATGAAATTCAATACCTCAAAATGTAAGGTAATGAGAATGGGTACAAGTGCAAGAAGGCCCAAGCTTGACTACTCGGTGGCTGGAGTACAACTTCAGGAGACAGAAAATGAGAGAGATCTAGGAGTAAACATATTGGCAGATTTGTCTCCAGAAATACATATAAATGGCGTAGTAAGGGCAGCATATGCATTCTTATCAAATGTAAGGGTAGCCTTCAGGCACATGGACAAGGAAATGTTCAGAAATATTTATGTAACCTATGTGAGGCCAAAACTCGAATATGCAGCCCCCTTTTGGAATCCGCACTTGAAAAAGCACATAGCTAAGCTTGAAAAAGTTCAAAGACATGCCACAAAACTGGTGCCAGAAATACGCAATCTCGGTTATGATGAGAGGCTGAGGGAATTAGACTTGCCATCACTCGAAGCTAGAAGAGTAAGGGGGGATATGGTGACAGAGTCTTTAAATTCCTTCATGGTTATGATAGAGTGGATAGGGATCGATATTTCGATATGGCTGGCTCTAGAACTAGAGGTCATAGTTTGAAGCTTCGGAAGAAAACTTGTTTGCAGGATGTAAGGAAATACTTTTTCAGTGTAAGAGTAGTTGATAATTGGAATTCGCTAAGCGAGGAGGTAGTTAATGCTACCTCAATCCATAGTTTTAAGGACAGGTATGATAAGTATCACTAAGTCTAAAAATGGAACCGATCAGGAGACGGGAAGATACGAGCTTTGGGCTCTTTCCCGTAAACACAATTAGGTAATCACACACACACATATATATATATATATATATATATATATATATATATATATATATATATATATATATATATATATATATATATATATATATATATATATATATATTTATATAAACATTTAGCACCTAGAAATATTTAAATGTCCTTAACAAGAGCATTTGCAGCTAGCAGCTTTATGCTCCATAGATCAATGAATTAAAAAGCATATATCAATATGATTTATGATTGGGAAATATTTTAATAAGGATAATGAATCTTTATATTTATTTTATTTTATTTACGTTTTATGCCATTATTGATTCCCATCGTAGGGAAAAGACTAGAGCTGGGGGAGTGAAGGTTACATCCCCCCCCCTCTCCAGACTTCTTCCGGTAGGGGTGATCACTGATTTATTTTTGTCACTTTTAATTACCATTATGGGTACAGACAAACAGACTGGAGCTGGAGAACAAGGCTGGATGCCCTTTCTAACACCCCGTAGCGGATTTGTTTTTGTCACTATTAATCCCATGATGAGGGTGGATACAAGCAAGTTGGAGCTATTGAATTAAAAGCTGAATGACCTTCTGAACGACCCGCGATGGGTTCGATCCTAGGTCTGTTTCCTCCCTAGTCGAGTGTTCTAACCCCTGCGGTCCTTGAGTCTATCTTAATTATAAATTGTTTTAAAAACTAAATAAGAGAGAAGCCGACCTGAAGGTTCCGGATAAAATAGGTGAATTATTAGAGAGCGAGCTAGGTTACAACTTTTTGAGAGAGAGAGAGAGAGAGAGAGAGAGAGAGAGAGAGAGAGAGAGAGAGAGAGAGAGAGAGAGAGAGAGAGAGAGAGAGAGAGAGAATCATGCTAACTAGGCTGCTTCAGAAGAGAGAATGTTCATCTCATAGCGACACCAGTACTTGGAAGCGCCTTTCTTTCTCTCTTATATGAATCTGCTAAGAGATGTGCCTCCATGATTAATATCAGTTTCACTAGACTTATATCGGAGAATAGCTAGAAGGGAAGTGGATCTAAATACACAGTTCATTCTCTCACTTTGCCAATCAGGTGACTATGATCAAGGGTACCAACATCTCTGAATGGGTTGGCGTCCCTTGTCACTCGACATTCTCTCCATCCTCTGAATATGATGATGATGATGATCAAGTAAAACCCCTTCCCCTGAGCTTAGCTCAGAGCCGGCCCCAAGCCCGGATAAATGGGGAGAGTTTCCAGGATAGTTCTAGCAATGCCTGTCCTGGTGTCACAATCACAAAAAAAAAAAAAAGGGCACTGGAAGAAAACCTCTTTGCTCAAGCAACGCATGGCTAACCAAAATGTAATGGCCCTCAGAGTGGTGGAGCTTCATACATGGTCAGCCGACTGATAGATAGAGAACTATCTACTCAGGCGTAGGGTGAGAAAGATGAGAATAAATAATCATGGAAAACATATAATTATGAAAATATTACCATAAATGTAAAAAAAAAAAAAACATCCATTTGTAGTTCTTTCACTAGCTATGTGATGAGGCTACCACAGAGGAGGATATAAAGGCTTTATAACAAAATAAAGTTTACTTTGACAAAGATAAGTAATTTATAAAACACTTGTACAGTCATAGAGAGAGAGAGAGAGAGAGAGAGAGAGAGAGAGAGAGAGAGAGAGAGAGAGAGAGAGAGAGAGAGAGAGAGTCACACAAGCAGTAAAGGAGGTGATAGAGGAGTGTTGAGACGGTGTGTTTATGCATGTGAATAGACGTGTCAATAATAAAAAGCCAAATTAAATTATATAATCTTAAAAAATGTTGGTTGGTTTCTTAGCAATAGTAGAATATATATATATATATATATATATATATATATATATATATATATATATATATATATATATATATATATATATATATATATATATATATATATATATATATATATATATATATATATATATATATATATATATATATATATATATATATATATATATATATATATATATATATATATATATATATATATATATATATATATATATATATATATATATATATATATATATATATATATATATATATATATATATAAAACCCAGCCACTGGGTTAAGCAGGCCAGCTTAGCTCAGTGCGGGTCCCAAGCCGGGATAAATGGGGAGGGTTTCCAGGATAGTCCTAGCAAGACACTGGAAGAAAACCTCTTTGATGGCTGACCAAAATGTAATGGCCCTCGGCCCCAGCCTCCCTTTGATGGGCGGAGGGTGCTTGTGGAGGAGCTTCATACATGGTCAGCCGACTGACAGAGAACTATCTACTCAGGCATATGGTAAGAAAGGTGATATATATATATATATATATATATATATATATATATATATATATATATATATATATATATATATATATATATATATATATATATATATATATATATATATATATATATATATATATATATATTACACAGTGGGAATATTCGGTGTTGCAAAATGGCATTTTGTTTTCTTTCGTAAATTAATTACGTGATTTTGATGAGGACTATTCTCGTCTTGAGGTCTGTTGCTGCTTTGGTGATTCCTTCATGATAAGATAATGAAACACGTCTTTTTTTGTCATCTGTTTTTGTTATGATATAAGTGATCTAATCCTTTATTTATAATAAGGTTATTCCCTTTATCGCACCTCTTTAGTTTTCATTGTACTTATACCCGTTGTTGGTTTCTAATGTTTATATTGATTGAGCCGACCGGCACCCATCTTGCAACAATAAACTGGAAGCCATGATATACGCTCATTATTAATACAAACCTTTACATTTGGCGACGAGTAAACCCTTCATGGATATGGGAACCTCTCGAGTTTGGTTATATTACTGGCTTAAATAGATTCGCCTTGCAAGATTTGTGGTAGGTGCCAAATGTTTTGTTTGCCGACGCCAGGATTAGGCTACCATGGTTATGCCTAATTGGATCCTGGATTGATGCTGCGTGATTCACCTCGACTAGGCTAGTGTTGGATTTAAGCCTAGGTGCCCTGTATGATGTTGCTGCAGTTTTGGGCGCATGTTTCTTCAAGCCTAGCATACGTTTTTGCTACCCTAGCATATCGAATTGTCGGTTGTTTGGGTGCTACATTAGCCTAAGTGTTTGTGGATACTGGTAATATTACAGAATAGGTCCGCAATGTCGTCGTCGTTGAATCAGATTAGAATTGATTGTTTTAATCCATCGAAAATTTCCTTGGAATTATGGCTAAGCCTATTAGAGGCACATTTTAGTCATTTAAATGTCACTGAGGCTGACGAGAAAAAAAATCTCCTGCTTGTGTCATTGGGTACTGATGTTTTTAGTGTTTTAGGCAATCTTTGTGCTCCTGATTTGCCCCACACAAAGTCTTATGCAGACTTGGTTCAGTTATTGAAAGGTCATTTTATTGTTAAGCCTTCTTATCACAGAAGTTTGCTAGCCTTCCAGCAAAGAAAAAAAAGGAAGGATGAGAGTGTAAAAGAATTGTATGCTGATTTAAAGGCTCTAGCAAAGCATTGTAATTTTGGCAACCAATTTGATGGTAGAGTAAGAGATCAGTTATTTATGGCTGTAGATGCTGAAGTTTATTTTTCAAATATAGTGGCTCTCAACATAGATCTCCAAGCAATGACCTCTCAGGCTATTTTGGAGAGAATTTTGAACATGGAAAAAGCATTTGTAAGTGAGAAAGATGAGGTTCAGTCACAGGTTCAGGTTGTAAGAAGAAAATATGTAGGTTTATCTTGTCAACATTGTGGTTCCTCTCATGACAGCTTTTATTGTAGATTTAAGCATTTATCATGTTATAATTGTCATAAAAAGGGTCATTTACAGAAGGTTTGTAAAGAAGCCAAAAGAGAGAGTGGTTATAGTACAGCTAAAGGTTCAAATAGACCAAGCAAGAAAGATTTTAGGAGTAAACCTAAGTTTAATAGTAGGAAAACTGTAAAGATTGTGAATGATCAAGATGTATCATTAAGTGATAATGATGATGAGGATGATAAAGTGTTAACTGTCAGAGATAAAATCTATGCTGTTCATGCTGAACAATTTTATTTTTCTGTTAATAAGATCCAAGTTCCTTTTGAGGTTGATAGTGGTGCTACTGTTTCAACTTTGAATAAAGATTGGGTTGAGAAGTTGAATTTGAAAGTTGAACAATGTAAGAAACCCTTACAGGCTTATGATGATTTTAAAATAAAGGTTTTGGGAAAAGTGGTTGCTCCTGTTGTGTATAATGGATATAATGTATCACAAGTCTTTTATGTTGTTGGTTCAAAGAATACAAATTTATGTGGTAAAAATCTAATGAAACAAGTTGGTATTTATTTAGCAGGATTAGATGGAAGTACCAAGGTTAACAATGTTCATAATGTAAGTGTTGAACAAGTGTTTGAAGATTATAATGTTAATGTAAGCAAACCTATTTCTAGCATTGTAGCTAAAATTCATATAAAGAGTGATGCTATTCCAAAGTTTGTAAAAGCACGTACTGTTCCATTTTACCATAAAGTGATGGTTGAAGAGGCCATTGATAAACTTGTAAGTGAAAATATTATAGAATCTGTATCTCATAGTGAATGGGCTGCGCCTATTGTACCTGTGTTAAAAGAGAATAAGAAAGAAATTCGCATATGTGCAGATTTTAAGCATTTGAATAAGCAAATACAATGTGATAAATACCCCTTGCCTAAGATTGATGAACTTTTGTGCAGTGTTGGCAAAGGCAAAATTTTTTCTAAGATTGAGTTGAAGAATGCATATTTGCAAATACCTGTTGAAGAACAAAGTCAAGAGTTTTTAGTTATTAATACACACAAAGGAATGTATAAATACAAGAGGTTGCCCTTTGGCTTGTCCTCTTCTCCTGGTATTTTTCAAAGATTTATTTCACAGATCTTATGTAATATTGATGGTGTTGCTGCATATATGGATGATATAGTTGTCAGTGGTGAAACTAAAGATGAGCATGATGAGAGACTCAAGAAAGTTTTAAATGTGTTGCAATCTCATAATGTAAAGATAAATAAGAGTAAAACAGTTTTAAATATGGAGTGTATTGAATATTTAGGTTACTGTATATCAAGTGAAGGAATAAAACCATCCCCAAAGAAGGTTAAAGCAATTTTGGATGCTCCTTGTCCTACCTCAGTAGCAGAGGTCCACTCATTTTTAGGGATGATTACATTTTACTGTAGATTTATTAAGAATTTTTCAACTAA
>JAXCGZ010006785.1:25000-26399 GCA_037179515.1 Halocaridina rubra
ACCCAGTCATGGGCAGGCTGGGTTAAAGAGGCAAGCTCGAGGGAGAGTATCAGAGGTGGTGCTGCGGGTGGGGACGATGACTGGGAAGGGGCGAGAATTGTGGACCTAATGGAGAGGAGGAGAATTGGAGTGGTGTGTGTGCAGGAGACCACATGGAAAGGAAATAAGGTGAGGGAACTGGGTGAGGGTTGCAAATTGTTCTATAGTGGAGCAAATGAGGAAGGGAGGAATGGTGTAGGAATAATACTATCCAAAGACCTGAAGGAAAGCTTACTTGGTGTGAATAGAAAGAGTGACAGAATTATGAGTTTAAAGCTGGGACTGGGAGAAACGATAGTCAATGTGGTATGTGCCTATGCCCCACAAACTGGTTGTACAGCGGCGGTGAAGGATGCATTTAGGGAGGAGATAGACCTGGAGCTTAGAACAATTCCTATAAGGGAGAGGGTAATTTTGGGAGGAGATCTAAATGGCCACTTGGGAACTGGGAGGGCTGGGATAGGTAGAGTTAATGGGGGCTAGGGGGTAGATGAGAGAAATGAGGGGGGAAAGAGAGTGCTTGATTACATACAGCAGTGGTGGAAGGGAGAGCCAGATAGATTTATTGTTGTGTAGGAGAGAGCATCTGAAGGAGATTAGCAACTGTAAAGTAATAAATGGGGAGAGTGTAGCAGTGCAACATAGGCTAGTAGTAACTGATTGCAGGCTCAGGAAATGTAGGAAAAGTAAGAAGCCGAGGATGGACCCAAAGATAAAGTGGTGGAGATTGAAAGATGCAGAGCTGAGAGCTATGTTTAAGGGAAGAGTGTTGGATGCGATAAGGTTGCATGAAGATGTACAATGGTGGTGGAATGAGGAAGTGCAAGAATGGGTGAAGAAGGCAGGTTTATCAGGCCTAGAGCAGGATAAAGAAGAGTACAAGCAGGCAAAGAAGGAGGCAAGGAGAGCAGTAGCAAAAGCAAAGGCAGAGAAATTGAATGAAGTCTATGAAGAGCTGGAAACACCAGAAGGAGAGAAGAAAATATGGCAAATTTCCAAGGTCCGAGATGCTGCAACCAAGGACTTGACCCAAGTAAGACAAATAAAGGATAACTATGGAGTAGTTCTAGCAGAAGAAGATGAAATAAAAAGCAGATGGGAAACTTATTTTGAAGGATTACTAAATGAAGAGAACCCAAGAGCAGTATTTGAAGATGGACTTCCAAATGAAGCAGTTACAACAACAGTGACTAGAAGAGAGGGAGAGCGGGCAGTAAGGAAAATGAAAAATGGAAAGGCAGCAGGACCTGATAAGATGCCAGTGGAGGTGTGACAGAGTGCTTTGCTCAATGTCAACAGAGGCTGTTAGATGCCTTAACAAATAAATTAGTAACATAACTGTTATTTTCTAACTAAAAAA
>JAXCGZ010006786.1:0-26343 GCA_037179515.1 Halocaridina rubra
TCTTCTGATCCACGTATCTCTATCACGTTTTTTACTTGAGTGTCTCGTAACGTCTCACGAGTACCACTAATAATAAACTTATAAGTACTGTTAACAAACACAGTAAGAATGAGTGCCTCGTAGCATCTCACGACGGCAACTAATTATTTGTAAGAAAGTCCCACAAACTCCTCTAGTTTGTCGGGGTCCTTGGTACTAGGACTAAGTTGAGTTATGACTTGCTTACAACAGTTCTTTGTTCAACGAGGCGATGCAATAAGCGTTATCAAGGAGGTGAAGGGTTAATGGCTAAAATCCATGAGTGACCTACATTCCTTTCTCCACGTCTTCTACGGCCAGCCTCCCTAATAAACTACACATTATACATACGAATATACGTGTATACATGATAGAACTTAATAAATATACATTCATGCACTTACGTTACAATAAACGAAACTATATGCAAAATAACACTTACATAATGTACGTAGAAATAAACTGTCTTGAAATATATTCAAGACAAGACATGCTGAAAATACAATTCAAAAATGGAGCTGCCTCGTGTGATTACCTAATTGTGTTTACGGTAAAGAGCCCAAAGCTCGTATCTTCCCGTCTCCTGATCGGTTCCATTTTAGACTTAGTGATACTTATCGTACCTGTCCTTAAAACTATGGATTGAGATAGCATTAACTACCTCCTCGCTTAGCCAATTCCAATTATCAACTACTCTTACACTGAAAAAGTATTTCCTTACATCCTGCAAAGAAGTTTTCTTACGAAGCTTCAAACTATGACCTCTAGTTCTAGAGCCAGCCTTATCGAAATATCGATCCCTATCCACTCTATCATAACCATGAAGGAATTTAAAGACTGTCACCATATCCCCCCTTACTCTTCTAGCTTCGAGTGATGGCAAGTCTAATTCCCTCAGCCTCTCATCATAACCGAGATTGCGTATTTCTGGCACCAGTTTCGTGGCATGTCTTTGAACTTTTTCAAGCTTAGCTATGTGCTTTTTCAAGTGCGGATTCCAAAAGGGAGCTGCATATTCGAGTTTTGGCCTCACATAGGTTACATAAATATTTCTGAACATTTCCTTGTCCATGTGCCTGAAGGCTACCCTTACATTTGATAAGAATGCATATGCTGCCCTTACTACGCCATTTATATGTATTTCTGGAGACAAATCTGCCAGTATGTTTAATCCTAGATCTCTCTCATTTTCTGTCTCTTGAAGTTGTACTCCAGCCACCGAGTAGTCAAGCTTGGGCCTTCTTGCACTTGTACCCATTCTCATTACCTTACATTTTGAGGTATTGAATTTCATTAGCCACTTTTCTGACCACTCATGCAGATTATTTAGATCCTCCTGAAGTTCTCTACCATTGTTCTCGTTTTTTACTTTTTTCACAATCTTTGCATCATCTGCAAACATATTCATGAATGAATTTACAGACTCTGGTAGGTCATTTACATATACAAGGAACAAAAGTGGCCCTAAAACTGAACCCTGTGGAACTCCACTACTAACTCTTCTCCATTCAGACACTGAGTCTTACTCTAACCCTCTGTTCCCTTCCTTCTAAGTAAGTTTTTATCCATTCCAAAACATTGCCACCTATTCTAGCCATTGCTTGCAGCTTCCTAATAAGTCTCCCATGTGGAACAGTGTCAAATGCTTTCTGGAAGTCTAGGAATATGCAATCTGCCCAGCCCTCTCTTTCCTGTAAGATTTGGCTTACCTCATCATAAAATTCTAATAAGTTTGTTACTGTTGATCTTCCTTCTCTGAAGCCATGTTGCCTCACTGACAAAAAGTTGAAGGATTCCAAGTGAAGAGAGATATGTTTCCTTAGTAGTTTCTCCATAAGTTTGCAAACTATGCTGGTCAAGGAAACTGGTCTATAGTTCAGAGCCGTATCCCTCCTTCCCTTTTTGAAGATAGGTATCACATTTGCTTGTTTCCAGCATCTTGGAATCTCCCCCGACTCCAGTGACTCCTTAAATATGATACTTAGTGCCACTGATATTGTGTTTGCGCATTTTTTAAGCACATGAGGGGATATGTCATCAGGACCTGTAGCTTTATGAACATCTAAATCCATCAGCGCTTTGCATACCTCTGTGGCTGTAAGGTTGATGTTCTCTAATACCGGCCCTTGAGCTTCTATCACTGCAATCTGAGGGGGTGGGGTATTTTCTACTGTAAATACAGACTGAAACTCCTTGTTCACTTCTTTGCAGAACTCTTCGTCCGTCTCAGTGATGCTTCCATCCGCTCTCTTTAGCCTTAAAACCTGTTCTTTTACCTTCAGTTTTCCTCTGATAAAGCTGTGGAAAAGCTTGGGATTTTCTTTAGCCTTCCTGGTGATGTCCCTCTCATAATCTCTCTCTGCCTCTCTCCTTTTACTTAGGTAGTCATTTCTTGCTCTTTTGTAGGTTTGCCAGGCATTTATGTTGTTTCTCCTCCTATACCTTTTCCAGCATTTGTCTCTCCACTCCTTAGCTCTTTTACACCCATTATCGAACCATTTCTCTCTGGCATGAATTACACCTACTTTGGTGACAGGTATGCAGCAATCTACTATCTTCCCATATTTCTCACAAAAGATGTCATACATTTCTTGTACAGATTTTTTGTAAAATAAGGTTCTCCAGTCAATAACTGCAAAAAGCTCATTCATTTTGATGTAATCTCCTTTCGGATAGTTCCTCCTCATGTCCTCAGTGCCTCTACTCTCAGGAAGAATGTCTTCAATGATATACTCCATCAACAACACACAGTGGTCACTCTTTCCAATTGGTGGTTCATACTCAATATTTTCAATATCCAACACATTATCTGTGAACACTAGATCAAGTAGTGATGGCTCATCCCCACCCCTGGCTCTTGTTGGTTCCATTACATGTTGGTGTAGGAAATTCCCTTGTACGCAATCTAGGAATCTTGCCCCAAATGAGTCCTCACCACTGTGTGGGTCAAGATTTATCCAATCTATCTCTTTATGATTAAAGTCTCCCATAATCAAAATCCTACATTTTTTCTCCCGTGCCATGTTAACAACTGAGTTTATGACTTCAATAGTACCTATATGACTTTCCTCATAAATTTCAAGCCTATTTTGGTTCCTTGGTGGGTTGTATACAACAGTTATTATAATGCTCTCTGACCCAGTATTTATGCGAGCAACAAGAAATTCCCTGAACTCACTTTCTATAGCCAAGTTTATTTCTTCAACTTGAATCCTCTCACTTATGAGCAGTGCTATCCCTCCACCAGTCCTCTCAGATCTTTCAACCCTTAGTATTCTGAAGCCCTTAGGAAAAACTGTGACACTGTTTATGTCCTCACTCAACTTAGTCTCTGTAATTGCTACTATATCTGCCTTACTGTTGTGAATCCTATCTTTTAATTCTACTGCCTTACCAGCTAATCCATCAGCATTTGTGTATAACAATCTTAATGAGGCCCCATCCCCTGATCTTCTGTCATTATCTTCTTTATCTCCCCTTTGTCTGGAAGTATTCTGTAACAAAAATTTTTCTTCTCTTCTTCATTTCTTTCATCATTTAACCTTCTTGCCTCTTGCAACAAGTTTTTGATCTTTCCCATCTCTTCCTGTGTTCTGTATCGTCTAATGAACACTTCTTTGTCAGTAGGCATGTTGCAGTGTCCTCTATTCTTATGTTCTTATGTATCCAGCCTTAATGTCATCACTTCAACCTGTTTTGTGACCACCCCCATCTGAATTTGAATGAACTCTCCAAAGCCAATCTATTATGATGAATTTCAAGAGATTTTTTCCAGTTTTGTAATATGGCCAATACTTGTCCATTAAAGTAAGCAACTTGCATGGGGTCCCTGTTTAACGTCAGGGTTCCATTCCTGACAGCTGACTTAAGTCGGATTTTCATGTAAGTGTGAACACACCTAAATTCAAACCTAGGTCCCCCAACCCATGCTAAAAATAAATAATTTAAAGCATTGGAAAAATATATTTTCTTAATATATGACGAAAAAATAATAATACTAAGCTTAATATTATAGCTTACCTTTGAAATGCATCGATAACAAAATCACAGTACAGTGCATTATAGTTTACCTCTACTTGTGTGGTTGGCTTGCACACTGGAAGGGGCGTTGCAAGGGAGGGAGAGACTAGCTTACTTCAGCACGGTTTACCACTTCAATATTTCCAGTATAACCAAATATATATATATATAAAACATTGGCCTCAATCTCGGATTAGCCCGTACGACCATGGCCACGCTCATCAAAGACAAAGATTGCATCCGTGACCATGTGAAAGGTTCGACCCCTATAATGTTCACTGTGATAACAAGACAGCGTAGTTGCCTTATGATCGAGATGGATATTGTTAGTGCTTTGGCTGGAAGACCAAAATCGATGCCGTATCCCAATAATCCTTATGCTTATTCAGGAAAAGGCTAAAATGTTGTTCGAAGACTTGAAAAGAGAAATGGGGGAAGGCAGTGCAGATGAGGAGTTTGTTGCTTGTAGAGGGTGGTTTTTTGTTTTAAGGCTCATACTGATTTGCATAATATAAGAGTGCAAGGGGAAGCTGCCAGTGGTGATGAGGAAGCAGCAAAAATGTTTCCCATTGCATTAGCCAAGATAATAAGGGAGGGCAGTTACTGTACCGAACAGGTGTTCAACATGGATGAGACTGGCTTATTCTGGAAGCTTATGCCTAGTCGTACGTATATCGCAAAGGAGGAAGAAGACAGCACCAGGCCATAAAGTCTGCAAGGAGAGATCGACTGCTGTTGGGGCTAATGCTGCTGGAGACTGTAAGCTGAAGCCCTTGTTGGTTTATTTGGCAGAAAACCCAAGGGCACTCAAAGGTTTGGATAACCCTTCAAATATTTGAGGACTGGTCCAGCAACCATTTTATGTCCGAAATGGAGAGGTACTGTGCTTTCAAGGGTCTGCCCTTTAAGGTTTTGCTAATCCTGGACAATGCCCCTCGTCACCTTGCCCAATTGGATGACTTTCATCCTAATGTAGAGGTGGTTTACCTTCCACCTAGTACTTGCTCATCCGAACACAATCGCTATGGCTCTCAAGGGAATGAAGAAGGACAAGAACCTGACTTTCGAGGACTTCTGGGAGTCGTATTTATATTTATCATACTGGTGAAGAATATTGGTGATGCTTGGGAGGAAGTGATGCAAACAAACTTAAATGGATTATGGAAGAATGCATGCCATTATTTGGCGAATAACTTTTGAGGCTTAATTATTAATGTTGTTTTCCTTTTACAGAGTATAATGCTAATAACCTGTTATATATTTCTTGTTTTTTAAGACTCAGAAAATTTTAAAATTAATATTTCTGATGACCTGGAATGGATTAATTGGTTTTACATGCTTTTCAATTGGAAAATTAAATCCATCCCAAGAACACTTTTTTGGAACGGATTAAGTTCATGGGTTGGGGTCACCACTGTATATATATACAGTATTCAAAAGCTCCCCTACTACGAACAGCCAAGTTATGAACATTCACAGATACGAACAAAAACCTACCCAATATCTACAATGTATTTTTGTATGTATTACTGTACTGTAGTATTACATTATTACTGTATTAGAATTCACTAATACTGTAAACTTTGTCTTATGTAGTAGTTAAATATCTTTAACCTAAGTACAGTACTGCATATGTATGTACTGTACAAACCTTTATTTTTTTTTATTTTTTTTTATCTAAACAACTTAGGAACTGAATTCTGGAACCTAAGTTGTTTGTAAGTAGGGGATTGTCTTTATGTATATAATTTTGCCTCTTTAATTTTTTATATCTGTCTTTCAGGCAAGATGGTCTTAAGTAGTAAAATACTGAAACACAGAGTACACTCACCTCTTAAATCTCCTAGACGCAGTAAGACGTACTTGCGCAGAAGTTTGCTTAAGCAGCTGAGCGGAGAGGTGCAGTTTGGGGCTGCTTCCAAGGCCAATGTCAAAGTAGTAGTGAGAGTGAGGCCCCTTAACGAAAGGGAAGCGGAAAATCGAGAAAGGTACATATAAATTCTACTGCTGCAGGGTTCCAATCAGATATAAAAATGTAAGAAAATTCCATAATCAAGACCCCAAAGACCTCTGTAATACTAATCAAATTGCGTGCATCTACTTACAGAGCTAGTCTGTCTGTCTGTATGCATTGCCCCATTACCCCTTGTAAGGGGAGTGGCTAAACCAAAGAACACGCATTCACCATGATCCAATACATACCTCAATCACACTCTTTAACTCCTTGGGTATAAAGAGGCGAGTTAATAGGTACAGTATGTCTTGGATCGTGGTGGTGAATGCATGTTCTTTAGCTCGGCCACCCCCTTACAAGGGGGAATTGGGTCATGTATGATATAGACCGCTTCAGTAGGTTGTTTCATGTAATTTATTGAGTATTACAGAGCTCTTTGGGGGTTTTGATTATTTAATTTTCTCTTTCATCATTTTTTTATGTCTGATTGAAAATTACTTGTTTTTGTTGAGTGTTATTAGCAAGGTTTATCATACTTATGTCAATTTCTTTATGCAATGAAATTGTAAGCATTGGTTAAGGGTTGTTTGTGTGTGAGAAGAGACAGATGTGTTGATTTTCAGTGAAATAAAGGTGAATGGGTTTGTGCTTTATCTCAGACACATCACTTACAGTTGTGATTGACAGCCTTTTATATTAATAAATGGATGTATATGCATAGAATTTAACTCATGAGTGTATGGATTAAGTTTAAAAAGTTGTAACATGCATTTTTCCTCATGTACTGCATTATCTCTTCCTTTTGCTAATGTCTTTCCTAACTCTTATGACCTATCTTCTTTCAAAAAGGAGGATCTATCATCATCTCAGGGTTTAATCCTGCTATGCCTCTAGGTCTACATTACTTCGACTTAGTTTTCAGCCTGTACTTTTCCTTTTGTTCATCATTCTTTTTCCTACATGGTTCTTAAGCTTCTACTTTCTTTGTCTCAATGTTTTCTTGGTGCCCAGGCCTGATGAGGGCAATTTTCTAGCCAGTCCCGGTGTCACACAAAAAAAATCTGTTGTATTAAGTAAACAATGCTAAAAATCAAAGATATGTTGAAGTAATTGTACTCAGTATTTGCATTTGCATTGTTCCTGTTGATTTTATTTCTAGTATACCTGTCACCCTAGGACCTCCTTACGTCATTCCTTTGTCTTCTAAACTTCCCTTAAGGTCATGTATAAAGTTTCTTATGCATCCTCATAGCAAGATTTTGTAAAATTGCCATAGAACTTACATTTCCAACGCAGTCATTTCTCAATCTTTGAAACCAGCTAACTTTAATTATCCTTATAAGATTGTTCATCACCTTCATTATTACATAAAACCTGTATTGAAAATCTATTAAAACTAGGGTTTAAGAGAGTTCTTCACTGACCATTGTTGGCATGGCCATTTTGGTGCCGCAGCTAAGCTAACCAAGATCAAGCTCAGTGCTGAATGGGTCTTGCACAAAATGGGCCGTAGGACTCTTTCACACGAGCATTCCCGCACACACGTTCGCATGTACGGAATTTTAACATTCAATGGGATCTTTCGCACAATGTGTTGCATGCGCGTACAACACGGCACAAACCTCCAAGCCAGCAAGGCGTGGAAAATGCGTGCACAGAAATCTGATGCGTTCGATGCACGCACAGGCACGCTGTGTGGATGAAGGATGTTAAGTTTGTTTTATTAAGGGGACTCAATGTACTGAACTCTGTTAAGAGCTCACAAACAGACAGGACAGAAATGCAGTGACATGTTAAAAAAAATAATTAATTTGAGAAAACTGGAAAAAATTTAAAAATTTAAATTTATGGAATGCAGCCTCGAATCCCGGTGCTGGTGAGCACAATTTTGATTCCCAGCACCTAGGACGGATGCCAAGACTGGCCTCAACTCGATGATCACCTCTCATACAGGCAGAGTAGATAGAGGGCACTGCAATTGCATACACAGAAATGATACACCGTTAATAATGGCAAAACTGAAGGCACGAGCACACAAATAATGAGCTTCCAATATTATTCTACTGGATGGAAATATATTGGTTAGTCACAGCTAACCAGAAATATTTTTGCTACCATGAGAGCATATATAATCATTAATTATTGCAGCCATTAGTGTAAAACAATTTATTCACAATAAATTAAGAATCAGTAAGTTAAATACAGTATGTACTCATTAAATTGTGGTTAACAAGAAAAGTTTGCAGTGCCAAAAAGGGCAAAACCACCTTATGAATTATTTGCAGTTTATAGCATAAAACACTATTTACGATAAAGAAAGAATCTACAAGTTAAATATGTATTCACTAAATTTTGGTTAAGAAATGTTTGCAGTGCCAAAAGGGCAAAAACATATGAATTATTTGCAATTTTTAGCATAATACACTATATACAATGATAGAAAAGGGGTGAAATGAAATTAAAATTCGTTAGAAGGGATAGAGTTTTATGTGGTAATGAGCAATCTTCTGAGGGTAAAACTTTACTTGGGCACCCGCAATGAGAGATATTTCTTATCAATGTATATCAGCGGTAATATCCAGGTCAAGGAATTAAATTTGGCAAATGAGACTCCAGTTAGGTAATCTACAAAAGTTCGTTTTGTATGGGAATGGAACTGAGTTAAATATCTTAGGATTTGACCAGTAACGGGTTTAGCCAGTTTCTTGAATTCCCAATTTGCTTGACCAACGAGCTTTACCTTCAACTATCTCTCACCTTATTTATGCCAGATGAATTCTTGGGAAGACGCCACGTAAAAAAAAGTTTGGAGTAAGTGTGACTGTTGACGAGATTTTGCCTCTGGGATGTTTGGCCACCAATTAAGAGTTATCAAGCGTCCCTCTTAGTGGCGTCATCATTCGGCTAGCCTGTAGGCTTTATTCAGAGCAGTTAATTACCTCCAGTGATTTTTCTTTAATATAGTGGCAGTCCCTGGTAGGCAATTATAGCAGAGATGCAAGGGGGAGAGAGTATTTTAGGTGCAACAAGCGGAAGCAAACAAAAGAAAAAAAATATTTATGGGCAAAATAGGTTACCGGGGAATATCTGCAAAGCGTTCTTTGCTTAAAGGAGAAGGAATTTTAAATATTCAAGTAGTAAAGAGGCTACTGACATGTATATAGACAGGCTAATGACATCTCAGCAAGGTCAAATTTATAACATTATCAACAAGAGGAATATTTATATAACAATTTATCAGCAAGAGCAATTTTATCATAAGAAAATTGTGTAAACAACGTATTTACAAGATACATCATCACTACACGAGAGAAATAGGGAGAGGATTTTTATATTGGGATCTTGCTTTCTACACGTACAAGATATATTTAAAATTAGGTATATATTGAAATATAAATTGCAAATAATCATAATCTGCAAAATGCAAATTAATTTTTTATTAAAGAAAGAAAAGACTTAAAAGATAATAAAATAACTAATAAGGTATCTATAAAGACCCCTGGTGACTAGGAGCGAAACATTGTCACACATGCCCATGTGAAAGAACCCTTATCATTAAAACTAACATCCTCTGATACAACCAAACCTCTCTTTGCTTTAAAACTCTTGTTACCTGTAGGAAGTATGCCCACTTACTGCTGCCGAGAAAGAAAGTTGAACTTTGTCTTAGTAGTAACAAAATTGAACAAGGGAAATGAAAACAATCAGTTGAAGAGTCGAGTATGACGATGCCTTGTTTATGAAATGCCTTTGCTGCATTTCAGTCTAATGTAGAGGAAAGGTCACTAATTTTTATACCCATGTGGCAACTCGATCCCTAAGGAGCTGAAAGGAGTTCTCGAGTCATGTTTGACCTCCTCCCTGAATGTGTATGCTTTGACTTGGCCACCCCCTTATATGGAGGATTGAAGTTGTTGTATATGTATGTCTAGCGCTCAAAATGTCGGGCATGGTATTTGTAGTAGATGATCAGAAAGCTTACCCAATCCGTTGTAAAAATGTAGGACAGGATATTTGTCATTGAGAATCAAATATCTGATCATTGCTGTGAGATCTTGGAGGAATGTACAGTGTAAGAGCATTACAAATGAATTCTTTGAAATTTGTGCAAAGTTGAAATATAAAGGATTGGATATTTGGAAGGGATGCAAACTAACTTTAAATATTGTTTCCCTTGCTATGGAAGATCTAACTATGTACTGCAGTAGCCTAGTGATTAGAATGCTGAACTTGGGAGGTGACATGTGATTGAGCCTATGGCGGGGCGTTAGGTAGGGCATCCAGCCTAATTTCTCCAACCACACTGGCCAGCCCTATAATTTGGATTAATAGTGACACTTAGAATGTACTCTACTCTATAAAATCTCGCCAATGTTCTATTGATATATTTAAGGAGGGGAAATGTTACAACGAGAGCAATAGATTATTTTAAGAAAAATGGTTGGGAATTTAATCTTAATGAAATATTTGAAGTCTCAATTTCGATTAAATGTACGTTTGATTTTATTTACAGACATGTTGTAAAAGTAGTGGACGAACGCATGTTGATTTTTGATCCCAAGCCAGAGGAAGAGGACTTTTTCTTCAAGGGCATTCGCCAGCGAACGAGAGATCTTAATAAGAGGCAGCCCAAGGAACAGAAATTTATGTTTGAGAGGATATTTGATGTTGATTCTACAAATGAGCAGATATACGAGGAAACGACCAAAGATCTTGTGGACACCATACTTGCAGGCTATAATTGTTCTGGTATAATATTTGAATCTTGTAGAGATGAGTAATCACAGATTTACCGTTTTAACCTAACCTAAGGTAACTAACCTTCTTTACAAGGTAGTTCTGGAAGTTATTCAATTTTACAAGTTAGTTTACATTGGTTATTTAACTTTACTTGAGTTTCTGAGGGGTTACTCATCTTAAGATCCGAATATATATATATATATATATATATATATATATATATATATATATATATATATATATATATATATATATATATATATATTATATTTTTTTTTTCCGTTTCTTTTCTTTATCATATGCTATACTTAAATATCTATCATTGAAACTTAGAAGATATGTATTTTTTCATTTCTTACCATATCATTCTGATTTATGTGACGTTTCCATTTCCATCAAATTTATAAATTAGTTAAATTTCGTTACTTTTCTTGCTCTTCCATTTTATTTATATTTAAGATTTTTTATATTTGTATATAAGATTTTTTTTCAACCCCCTTGCAAGCAACCCTTCCCCCAAGGAGTTGTAGAGGAGTGTTCAAGGCATTTTAGCTTCGGGCAAAAGTCTACTTTGACTCAGCCAAAGCAACCCTTTCCCCAAGGAACTATAGAGAAGTGTTCAAGGCATGTTTTGGCTTTTAGTGAAAGCGCTTTGACTGAGCCACCTCCCTTACCAAGGGGATTGCTGCTGTTGTATATATATACTGTGTATATGTTGACTATTTTATTTGTGTTTTCATGTGTTAATACAGTCTTTGCGTATGGAGCCACTGGAGCTGGAAAAACCTTCACAATGCTGGGCAAACTAGAATCTCCGGGCATCACTTTTCTCACCCTGATGGAACTGTACCGTCGAATCGACGAGATCAAGGAAGAAAAGACCTGTGAAGTAGGAGTATCTTATCTGGAGGTAGATATTTTTTCAATTTTTAATTGGTAGATATATATTGGATTATGACTTGGGAGCTCCTGAAGAATTGGGACCTTTCTTTTATCAACAGTGAAGAAAGTTCAAGTTAGATTAAGTCAGGTTAGAACTTGAGCTTTGCTTTTAAACTCAAATTCTAGCCTCATGTAATCTAATCCAACCAAACCATTCTTTGTTGTGGATAAAAAGGCAGGTCCCAACTCTTCAGGAGCTCCATGGCTAGTTATTGGATGACCTCTGTTTACTATTAGCAGACATTTGACGTGACCTTTGATTACAATTGGTCGACATATATTAGATGACCTTTGTTTACAATTTGCAGACATAATTGAAATGACCTTTATTGGATGACTCATGTTTTTTGTACATTTATTATTTGTAGTAGGGAAATTGTTGCTGTGCAGTCACTCAACATGACGTGGATATAATGCGATTTAAAAATGTAGCATGCATTAGAAATCTTATACGGAATGGTGTTCCGTAAATTATTTAGGTAATTTAAAGCATTAAGCGTTTTGAAACTTTTTAAATGTGGTAGATGAACAAAGCTTTAAGGCTGCGGAGTCACTAATTGCCTAATTCCTTAAAAATTTGTATTAAATCTTATGAATCCCAGCTCTAGATAATTCTTGCAAATTTTTTCCTGATGTGGATTTTTGACATTTTGTCGCTTTGAAGGTCTACAATGAAACCGTGAGAGATTTATTGCAGCCAGGAAAACTTCTGAACGTTCAAGAAAACGGTTTGCAGGTGTTGGTTCCGGGTCTCTCTCTTCATAAACCGGACAATGCAGACAAACTTTTAGAGATGTTGGCATACGGCAATCAGAACCGAACACAGCATCCAACGGATGCCAATGCGGAATCATCCAGATCTCATGCAGTGTTCCAAGTAAGCATTACAGTTTGAATATTTAAAAAATATTTTACAGTGGTGATATTTGTTTGCCATTTATGTGTCTCTATAAATCTCTTTGTTGAGGTGGGTACAGACAGATGGAACTAGGGAAATTAGACCGAATGCCTAGCTGTGGGCTGTATTGTGGTCATGTTCCCCCCCAATTATTGTGACTAAATGTGAAATGTAAAGTGTTTCACATATACAGTGGTGAGGTTAAGTATGATATACTATAGTTAAGGAAGTTAATAGGCTCAAATGTATGAGAATGTAATCTTATTTTTATTTTTTTATTTTTTGCAAGTTGTTCTTTGGGCTAAAAAATTGCAAAAGTGTTTTAAAAAAAGGGGAGAGTGAAAAATTTGTTTGGTACTGTGGGGAGGTTTATTTGGATGGGAGGGGGTTGTCTTTAGATGAAGTGGTGGAGGTTAAATAGCTGCAGCTGTTGGCCTCATTATCAGAAGATCCTTGTCCACTTACCCTGTGGTTGATCCAGTCTCATATATTGCAGATGACACTGAACTGTTCTAGTTATGCTCAGTTTCACATAACTGATGATGCAAAATGAAAACAGCAAATAAGGAACTTGCTTAGAATTAATTTGGCCCCTTAAGAGTGTATGAATTTTTAGACTACTGGAAGTATCTGCTCATTTTTCTTAAAATCCACTTTTGTATTGTGCATGTTCTCTGCAGTTTGTACATTTTTTGTACTTTTTGCAGATATTTGTTCGTCAACAACCCCGAATATCTGACTTGAAATCCAATGTTTGCATAGCTAAGTTATCGATGATTGATTTAGCGGGTTCTGAACGTGGTGCCGCAACGGGGTTCAAAGGTGCCAGGTTTCGAGAAGGTGCTAGCATCAACAAATCCCTTCTGGCTCTTGGTAGGTTGTATATGACATTTTGAGTGGACTGAAAGTATTTTAACGTTTTGTAATAATGATATTTACATTGTGTTGCATTTTTATTTCAAGAGAAACCAATCTTTAAAATTATTCCTGTTCCATGGTATACTAGGAAAATTTAAATTTTAGTACTATAGTTATAGCAGCCACCATGGCAGAGTGGCAGCACTCGGGTTATGGGTTCGTGGCACCACACTCTCTGAGGGTAACGGTCACACTTGCCAAAACCAAAGTCCTTCGCAAGAAGGCACCTTCCTAGCCCTGATTAGAAAGGGGTGTCAGTGAAGTAAAGTCGATCACAGTTATAGTAATGAATGAAAAGCACGTATTTGTTGCAGTTCAGTAAGTGGCTGGCAACTGCTTTTGTTAATATTGAAATTTTCTCTTACCTAGATGTTGACGGTATTGTAGGTCCTAGATTGCGCTCTCTCTCTCTCTCTCTCTCTCTCACACACACACACACACACACACACTGGGTAGGGCAGACAAAGAAGATGTCCTCATCTGACCCAAGCACTTAGATAACATTGAGATGAAAAAATAGCAGCTTAAGGACAAGTCAGAAAAATAAGTAAATGATACACAGTACAAAAAAAAAAACAGGCTGAATGAATATCAAAATATACCGAGCTTTCTCAGAGGTCAAGTTTTGCAGGTAATTGTATAAACGCCTTGGCTGATGGACTGCATCACGTACCTTACCGGAACAGCAAGCTCACAAGGTTACTGAAAGATTCGATTGGAGGAAACTGCCGGAGCATCATGATAGCAGCTGTATCTCCTGCTGTGGCTTCATATGAAGACACGTTCAATACTCTGCGCTATGCAAATCGGGCTAAAACCATTAAGACAACGGTAAGTGACATCAGGCAGGTTTTGTTTTGAAGGATAGCGGAATTAGAATATCCTTTTAGTGTTAATTATGATTTCTCAAAATATAGTTTTTTCTCCCCCCTCACAATTAATCCTCAATAGGGATGGATGCAGACAGATTGAGACTGGGGAATTAAGGCTGAATGCCCTGCAGCAGGCTCGAACATGGGTGTGCCATCTCCTGAAACCGAGCACTCCATCATTGCAAGGGTTCCCTTATATGCCAACAGCATATGGTGTTTCCTGGTGTATACCCATCCAAGTATTATCCAGACCCAGGGGAGTCTGATCAAGTGAAAAGCAGCGTACAGTCCCCTCTCTTTTTACGCGAATTTGGAATGCGTATACCCAATAATAATAAATGAATTCAACTCACACGAATAATGCGAGCGAGAAAAAACGTGGTACAGTTTAGAGACTAAGCGCCAGCCTTATTTCTAATTTCCCGCCATGTACTTCAGTCTTGCTTCACCCAGCATACTGTGTGAACATAGCGCTTGTTCTAACTGTTGTTGTGGTAATCTTTATTTTTCCTGTGCTTGTTTGTGACATTTTTATTCTTCTATCATACCCTAGCCAGTAAATGCCCAGGAAAAGATTGTGGCAGTGCTCCTGGTCCCAAAAGAGTGAGAAAATCTATAAACCTTGAATTAAGACTGCAAGTGTTGGCTCGTTATGAGCGTAGAAGGCGAAGTGAAACCCATTGCAGCTAGGGGTTAGCTCTCCCACTTCCCCCTCTTCTTCCTTTCCTACCGCTTAAGTCACCTACTTACCGTCACCACGCACGTCCCAGTATGCCTGATGCCCACCTTATGTAGAATGAGTTAATTTGTTTATTTTTTTTGTTTATCTATATATTTAATACTGTATTTATTTTTTATCTTACTCACATACGTATTTTAGCTTGCTTAAGTACTTGTAAAATGTGTTTAACTATAAAGAATAAACAAAATACTAACATGCCATACGGTGTTGTGAAAGAAAAAGTGAGTGAGATATATAAACATTAAAAGTCGCAGGTAGAAGGCGAAGTGAAACCCTTTGCAGCTAGGGTTTAGATCTCCCACTTTCCTCTCCTACTGCTTAAGTCACTTGCTCACCGCCACCAGCACGTCCCAGTATGCCTTTTGCCCACCGTATAATAGTTACATTGTTTATTATTTTGTTTGTATATGTTTAATACTGTATCTTTTATCTTTATCTTACTTGCATATATATTTCAGCTTGCTTATGTACTTGTGAAATGTGCTTAACTAGCTTATTTCTTTGGTATAGTGTGTTTGTACACGCTTGTGGAAAGTATCCATGCCTGTTACCATTATTCCTCATGGAAATATACTTTTTAAATTATGCGAAATTTTGTTTACACGAGCCTTTTGAAAACCTATCCTCACGTAAAAAAAGAAGAGACTGTGCCTACCAAGGTATGGCCATCGGCATAATGGGGAAAAATTTCACATTAAATAAAGTTGGGGAAGAATAGTTCTCTGCTTCCAATTTCCTCTTTTCTATTTTGCATTGTTCTTATGTTTAATATTCATGCATTTTTTTAAAGAAAATATATTATCTTTCCAGCTCAAGAAAAATTTGATGAATGTGGATCAGCACGTTTCCCAATATGTGAAAATCGTTGAGGATTTACGAGAAGAAATATGTAGATTGAAAGAAAAGGTAATCGATTAGGCAAATGGAACATAAGTTTGAGTTTTTTTGGAGTGATTTAGAATGCTTTGCTTCTTGATGATAGTATAAAATTTTCTTGTAATTGAGTATATTGGTAGAAATCTTCAGGTTCATAATATAAGATTCTTAACGGCCTCTCACTCCTAGAATTTTGAATAAAGTCTTTGGAGTGTTTGTAAAAAAGAATATATGTATTGATTAACATGTTTTGGTCACTTGCCTATTTTAGTTCATTTCACCTTTTATGCTCAACTATGTCTTGCATCTTAGTTTGCGATGTACTTATTTAACAATTTTCATAAGCGTGATGCATGCTTATCGACATAATGCAGAGTAAAATACTTGCAGGTAAAATCGTATGAAGAGAAGGAAAAAAGCTGGGCATCAAGCCAGGCAAATTTTGCACTTGCTAACGAGGCATTGCTGAAAAAAGATGAAACCGATAAGAATATTGCCAGCTTGAAAGAGGAGTTGCAGGTAAGTGTTTTGTAATTCCTATTCCATGGTACTGTGTGTTTTTTCCCCCACAAAGGTTGCAATCCTCTTTGTAAGGGGGGTGGCCAAGTCAAATCGCACTATTACCATAAGCCAAATATCTCTGTTATTCCTCTTCGCTCCTTGGGGATCAAGGGATGCCATAATCCTCCTCCCACCATCCTGTTTGGGTCATCCATAGGGTAGATGGGTAAGAATCTTCTATTTTGAAGGGAACTCCAATATTGCTATATGGGTTGTCATTGTACTGTGGATATTAAGCTTTTGACTGTGGTAGTTACATAGTTTATTTATCTATTTATTTATTTAGGTAGTTTATCTATTTATAATTAATAAATTATTGTGACAGTTTTAAAATGGATAAGTGCAGTAAGGGGTCATGACCCAGGCTCATTTCACCGTAATTATAATGTTCCTTGCTATCTTGTTATGAACCTTCTTACACTATAAGAATTCAGTTACCACAAATTGTGATCATATTCTTTCATTTATATTTCAGAAAAAATCAGATGTTGCCAATCAAACCTATTTATCAGATATATTTGTATCTGAGGAAGAAAGTCTTGTCCAAAAAAAAATTGAATTTGCAAACATAGAACAAAAAGTTTTGAGGCGTGAGTTTTTGCAGCTGGAAAGCTTGCAGAGGGAGAAAGAACTAGAAATCTACTACTGTAACTTGAGGCTTCTTAGAATGCATATTCTCTCGCCTATTTCTCGGAAATTAGATAAGGTAAGTAGAAAATAAAGTATATCTTAAAGCTAATACTTTTTAGATTATTTTTCCCACACGATTGAATATGGTCATGAAAGGTTATAGGCCTCTGATGAATGGCCGAGGCAAGAGCTCTTGTTTTAATTCAGGGACTGATATGCTAAATACAGTGTTACTGCAAGGATGGGTCTAAAAATGTTTTAACAAAAGTTCATTGAACCTTCAGATTTTTCTTTATTTGGAACTAGTGTGAATAGTTGCACTTCCTGTCAAATGCAAGTTTCCCTTAATATTGCTCTAAAATATGGTTATACTTGTAAAAGTGAAGCCATTGTTTTGTTTTATGGTAGTAGCTGTTTAGGGCTTTTCCACTGAGCTCTGAGAGTGTGTGTTTTGTTGTTGGCGTATGTCGTCGATGTTAAGGATGATGGTCATGGGTCCATTATCTATGGACTTTCCAGTGGCATTCATGAACTGTTCAAGGAATTATTACATGACCGAATGGGCTTGTTGAGTGTTTGCTTCCTCTCTCCTAGTCTTATCTTTTCGTCCAATTCTGTGCATCTGATAGCTTCAAAAATTGCTGCTCCTACTCGAATATGTACTTTGAGATGTGGATTTTATGTTGTGAAGATTGTGCATGGGGACTGCATAATTAATATCCCTAATGCCATCTAGATATTTTTGCTGCAGAAGTATGGTTTAGGATTAGGGCCTTTTAATCTAAGGATTGTGGGAATTACTGGAATTTAAAAGAATTTTTTGTGAAATAATTTGCCGCATTAGATTGCAAAAAAAAATTCAAAGAACTTCACATTGTAGTTTTAAATTTTTCCTTGAAGCAGACAAGTGTTAGGTTTATGATTGCTATTTAGTCAAGTGATGCTTTTCTATTGATTTTTAAGAGTGTATCAAAATGCGAGCGTACCATTCGCAATCTCAAGAACAAATTGGAGCAGATAGGAAGGTATCAGCAAAGTGTCGAGAGGAAGTTACAAGCCAACCTTGAAAAATCCCAAGCAATTCAGATGGAGCTCAGTGCCTTTGGACCCAATAACAACCAGCCTTCGACAGCTTCTAGGGCTCTCCTAGAGAAAAATGAAACTGTGGTGAGTGAATACGTTGTTTTTACACAGACGTGTGTGTGTGGGGGTGTTTTTTTTTTTTTATATTAATAACAACTGTGTATCTCTCAAAGTTTTTCAGCAGCAGTTTACGTGGAGCCTTTTTCTGATTTTTTTAAGGGTGGAAGGGGTGTTGCCATGTGATGAAGTGGTGGGGGTAAACCATCTGCAGCTGTCAAGCCTCACTGTAGAATATCCTTGCCCACCTACCTTGTGGGTGATCCAAGCTGGGTGGAAGGGGGAGAAGTTTGGCAATCCTCTTATGCTAAGAGGAGTAGTTGAGGTATATGTGACCATGCTTTTCATTGTCATCGAGATTAAACCTCTTTGGGTCTGGTCAGCACTTGGATGAGTGTTCACCAGGGAGCATCATATGCTGCATATAAGGGGACCGCTGCAGTAGTCGAGTGCTCAATTCAGGTGGTGACATACCCATGTTTGAGCCAGCGGCAGGGCGTTATGAAGGGCACCCACCTCAATCCGTACGGATCCGCAATGGGGACTTATTGTGACACTTAAAGCCAAAATAAATTTACCAATTGCATTTTCTTCCTCCACAGCTTGCAGAACGTGATCTCCTGCAGTTGTCAGAATATTTAAAGGGACTGGTAAAACACAGCATAAATGAACAGAATTCTACCGAATATCTGATAAGCCAGTTACTCAACGTAGTTCAAGGATTCTATGTTCAACTTCGGGCAAATAATATTTGCACCCCAGATATGGAAAACCTCTTTGAGGTATGTCCTTACCCATGATGATATGGTGCATTAACAGTAGGGTAAAGGCATGTACATGTTCTCACTTTTTTTAGTACTTACAAACTTGGAATTTGAATGATATAAAAAGAAAACAGCATGAAAATTATGTTTATGGAAGTTTATTCTGTTAATATTAGGGGTTTATATCAATTCTGCCTTTGTTGTATATATATTATAGACACATAGTTTACCAAGATTAGGATAACATGCTTATGCAGTATATTTGACAGTCCTGAAAAGTAAAGCATGGGAGCTTCAAAAGGTAGGTGGCAAGAGGGGTTACAGATTGCATGTGGAGTTACACATTTGCAAAGGATGATGAGTACTTTTGGGTTATTTGTGGTGTTCAAGTCATTGATAACTCAAGCATAATGTAAAGAAAGAAAGCAAGTGAGGGACATCGACATTCAAGGAGGAGTGAAAAGCTTTTGAGAGTTACACTACATTTATGAAGTGTACTTTATTAAGTTGCAGTTTGATAGTATCAATATCTTTGTCGATGTTTGCTGTTTTAGCCACCTGGCTAGTACAGTGGTAACGCACTGGCTTCGCATTTGCGAGGTCGATGGATCGCGCCTCGTCCAGGCAAGAGAGTTTAAGCTGTTTACTGGGGAGGTTACTGCTGTTGCTGTGCACCACAGTGGGGGGCCTGTGCTGGCTGGCGACAGCCCTATGGGTCCTTCATGACCCATTCCACCCATCCGTGGGTGGAGAATCTTAAGAAGAAAAAAAAAGTTTGCTGTTTTTGAGCACACGCCAGTTATCATTAGCAGATTTTGGGAGGAATATGCAAAGCTTGGCTAATTCTTAGTTAAGGAAATTATTTATTTTCACTTAGTCATAGTTGACATTGTATGGCCAGCATTCACTCGGGGTAACAGTCATGCAGTGCCATTGTATGGCCAGCATTCACTCGGGGTAACAGTCATGCAGTGCCAAAGTCCTTTGAAAGCAGGCACTGTCCTAGCTATAAATAGAACAGAGAATCCCTGGTGTAAAACTGGATCTTCAGTCATTAATTCTTGTTTTTCTGTTTTATATTAGTATTGTAAATAAACTGGTGACCGTTGTTATGTTAATAAAGCAAGTATAATGCTTTATAGTTGTACGATTACTCTTGTAATGAAGTTGTATTGCATCAACAGTACGGTTGATAATTAATTCTTTAGTTCCTGAAACCTTTACACCATGACTAGAGGATTACTTATCCATTATGCTGTTGAGAAAACCAATGATGCATTTTATTGCCTTAATGCTGAAAATTTTGTGGCCATCTTGGCCTGGTTGGTTGCACATGTGACTTTGATTCGTCAGTACAAGACCTGCCATGTTCTGAGATTAGAATGGGCATTTACTCTGGGTAGCGGTGCACTCCTAAGACCAAAGTCCTTCGAAAGAATGCTATGTCCTAGCCCTTAACAAAAAAAGGTACTCCTTGGCCTAAAACAGGACTTATGCTGCAAACCTGCTTTTATTTTTGCATTACCCTTACGTACGTAACAGAGGGCGCTGATAAGAAACTGCAGCTGTATGAATATCAAGCTAAAAGATGGAGATTGGATACATGTATTGCAGCCTTTTTAATTTGTCACCATCTTCACTTCTGGATTTACAAACAGCGAGTCGTGAATACTGTTGGTGGGTGAAACTATAGTGCGTGTTCTTATGGAATTCATGACTAGAGTCTTACCCATCTATGGTATTGATCTATATCTACTTGAATAAGATGCTGCTGCAAGATGACTAAAATATTTCATTTAATATTTGTATGATAACATTAGTATTGATTTTGCACTTCTCCTCCTTCCTTTGTTTTGTTTTTATTATTATTATTACAGTAGTATTATTATATAACCACTCTTACTTCCAGAAATTTAGATTTTTTGAAGGTGTGAGAAGGCCTTCCCTCAAAGCAAAAATAATACTTTCTGAAGCATGCTTTATATTTTGTCACAATAAAAAAAACTTCATTTGCTTTTACTCTTTATTTTGTGCATATGCCTCATGGCATACATGTTTGGGAAACATGACAGAGAAAAAGCACCTTGTTTTGGGCAAGGCAAATGCATTACATTATAAATCTTATCTTGGTTTATCCAAAGAAAAACCAGTGATGATACCTATACAGAATATTATTATGCACCATATGACAACGGTGTATATAGTAATTTGTCATTGATGACAGAAGATATTATATTTTATATTTTATATTGTTTGTTAACAAACTTGAAAAGTGCTCAGTAGACATTATTTTGCTAAGCAACCTTGGTGTTAACCTCTTCCCTGGCAACGTTGAAATATCTCGTTTTTATCTGGTTTACGTTTTTAAGCAAGGATGGATTATCTTCAGAATAATCTTTATTTTCTCCACATACACACTCAACCACTCGTGGAGTTAAATATATAATACTGAAATGAGGAGCCTTTGCCTTTTGCTTCCTCCCTTGATAAATTAGGGCGAGGCACAAAACTCCTAAAAATTATGAATCTTGTTATTGATGGTTCATAAAATAAAAGCTTTAAGCATATTTTCACATTTTGTAATATTTTAGAAAAACTGGGTACTTCTCCTTACATTTCAGAACTGCATCAAGAGTATGGACGAAAGCAAAGTCTTGTGGGCAGATCAGAAGAATGCCGACGACTCCTCTGTTCAGAATAATAAATTCAAGCCAAATCAGCCAGCTTTAGATATTAATCGCTTAACTCAGTTGCCCATACTTTCAAATACCTTCATATCGCCCACCGTTCCTCAAGAGAACAAATTTACTCGGTATTTACTTCGCATAATAATTTACTGGGTTTTTTATATAGTATATATATTTTGTATTAATTCTGTATAATATATTTGATTTAGGCTTGGTTGCATTTGAAATATTAGCACCAAAACGAAAACAAAAATTAGCACAAACAATGTATATGTAAACTATATATCTTAGATATATTACCTCTTGTCCTTGTCCAGCCACAGTAAGCAAAGTAACCTAACTGTAAATGGAAGGGGATATATTAATTTTTTTGACTATCAACCATTATACCAACTGACCTTATTTCCCCTTTTTTTCCAGACGATCGATCATGAAAAACACCAGTTGTGATAACCTTCAGAATTCCTGCCTGAAAAAATTTGCATTGAAGCAGTCTCCAGGCTGTTCTGATACACTGAAGAATTCTTTATCGCAAATACCAGAAAGTTCTGCAGAGAAAGAAAATGTAATGAGAATTGCTGTTTTGCCCAAATCGCCTGTGTTATCTTCATATAGCAGTATTCCCATTCCCTCGCCGGTTATAGGTAGTCGTTCCATACCAAGTAAAATATCCGTATCTAAAACTCTTACTCAGCTGCCCAGTAGCTGTACCTGTAACCAAGTGTCTGGTGTAAGTAATAGATCTCGAATGAACTGTGAAAGTGCACAAAATCACAGCGTGATGGGAAATGGTAATTCTCAAATATCAACATTTTGTCATTTGACATTGCATTCTGGGATTCACAGTACCAATGCATTTGGTCCTACTCCCAGTAGAGGTGCAGGCGTAAACGAGTTATTGAAGCCTTCAGTACCCAGCTTGCCAAGTGACATGCCTTCGTCTTCTCAGAGCGCAGACACACCAATCGACCTTTCCAGCAAGTCGTCTTTATGTCACTCTCTTGTCACTACCTCATATGATGAGGTATTGCACAAGCATGAGGATGGAAACAGTTCTTTAGAGGATTTGAACAAAACACCTCATGTCCTTCCCCTGAATACGACAGTCGACTTGAGCGAACCTGGTTTTTCTGTTCAAACGATAGTACCGAAGTGTGAAAACAGTAACAATAAGGTCTTTGTCTCTGGAAACTCTGCTACCACATCCTGTGAATCCTTAAAAAAAACTTCTAAAAGATTATGCCATCCTATTGGTTTGGATTCCACGTATATTCTGAACATGAGCCTTCCACTGAACACAACCGTAGATTTGAGTGAACCTAGTTATTCTTTTGATAAGAAGATAGTTCCTAAGACTGAAGACAAAAGCAGTACGGTTTCTGCCTCTATAAATTCTCTTGTCGCATCTGAAAGAAACTCTTAAGAGACTGTTCCAACCAATCGAGTTGAATTCCTCGTACATACTGAGCAAGAGTATTGATAAGTAAAAGGTGAATTCATATACAGTAGTTCAGAATTTATTATTTACATTTACAGTACTTTTGATATCAGTTAGTACAGTTTTTCTGAACTTGGCGCCCTATATTAAAAAAGAAGTTTAATTTATGGGAAAATTATCAATATATGGAGTATCTTCTTCCTGTTTCTGTTTTGTTTTGACTGGCCAGTTTTTATTCTATAAAGATGGGATGATTCCAAAATACTTGTATATAAAAGCTCATATGTTGAATGAATAGTATTATTTAGAATATTTTAAAGCAATATCAAAGATTACAAAATAAACTTTACGGTAAAGTTCTATTTTTTTTATTCCTTTTGAGCCGAGTCTGAAGTGGAGACATACTGATGACTGCCATCAGAAGAATGTGCTTTTATGCTTGGGAGACAATACAGGCCAAAAATGATCATAAAAGAAGCAAAATAATTTATGGGAGTTGCATCATAACCACGATATATCATAAGTAAGAGAGATATTAAATCGAGGACCCCTGTATTATGAAAAGTAGATTTATTTATTTTATTTTATTTTTTTTTTTAAGAACCTTTATAGTCAATAAGAAGCACACCAATGATTATTGAGTACGCGACAATGTAAATACTAATTTTTAAAACTTTTTTTTTTGTCACACCTGCAGTATAGTTATTAGTTACACTGCACTGTATACACTTACCTGTTTTTCATTTTCAAACCTTTATTTTGTTGTCCCCTGAGCTGCCTGACCATGAGGGTCAGGGGTTGGTTGTGCTTTTATGAGTTTGGTCTCATCTGATTTACAGCTTCGAAGAATTTACCCACCAAAAATTTTACTAGGATGATTAAATAAATTGCATATAATTTTAGAAAAATATTATGAGTACTATTACTACTATTATTATTGGGTGCTGCAGTAGTTCAGTGGTAGAATGAACGTGTCTGAAAGCAACTAACATGGGTTTGATCCTACTGTGGGGTGTTAATAAGGATATTCAGCCTTAATCACCCCCATTCATATGAGGACTAGTTGGTGCATTATTATTGGTATTGTCCTTCAGTTTCATTGTCACGCTACATATGTAATGGGTAAGAACGGAGAACAAGATGGGGGGAAAATAGTAATGACAAAAATATGAAATCATCATTAGCATTAGAAGAAAGGGGAAATATAGAGCAAATAAATATCAGCTTCAGAAGCATGGGAGGAAATAGAGCATATAAGTATGAAATTATCATTGCCTTAATAAGAGAAAAAATGTAGTGAATAAATATGAAATTATTTAAACAGCTAATTAATTTGAAATTTAGTATTAGTTTTAGAAGAAAGGAAATGAATACACCAAACAAACTAATTAGATTTAAAAGAAAGGGAATGAATATAGAGTGGATCTATATGATATCATTAGTTTTGGAAAATATAGATTGAATAAATATGAAAGGGAAAAAATAGTGGGAACAAATGCAAAATTATTCTTAACCTTAGAAGAAAGGAAATAATAGAGCAAACAAATTTAAATTATCATGAACTTTAGATGAAAAATCGAGTAAATATGGAAATATCTAGCTGTACAAGAAAAAAAATAACGCTAATGAATATGAAATTATCATTAGCGTTCGGTGAAAGGGAAAAAAGAGTAAATATAGGATTATCATTAGCTTAGAAGAAAAAAAAGAGAATAAATAAGGAATTATCATCATTTGCTTAGGAAAGAGAAAAATTGGAGTGAAATATGAAAAAATTAGTTTCAGAAGAAAGGAGAAAAATTGTGAATAGATATAAATATATTATGGAAAGCTTTAGAAGAAAATAAAAAAAAGTAGAGCAAATACATATAAAATTGTCATTAGCTTCAGAAGAAGGGAAAACTGTAAATAAATATGAATTTATCATTAGCTTAAGAAAAAAATAAAGCGAATAAATATGAAATTATAAATGTCATTTAAAAAAGGAAAGATAGAGCGAATAAATATAAAATATCAACAGCTGAATACGAAAAAAAAAGTGAAATTATTAGGTATTATAAGAAAATGGGGGAGGGAAATAGAGCAAATAATCCTATTGATGATTTCATATTTATTCCCTGTATTTTTCCCTTTCTTCTACAGCTAATAATTATTTCATTTTTTTTTCCACTCTATTTTTTCCCTTTTCTTTTAAAGCTAATAATAATTTATTTTTGTTGTTGTAGTATTTTTGCTTTATATATCCCCTTTCTTTTGGAGCAAAAATACTAGAACGAAAAAATAATAAATTATCATTAGCTTTAAAAGAAGAGGGGAAAAATAAAGTGGAAAAAATGAAATAATTATTAGCCTTAGAAGAAAGGGGAAAATACATGGAATAAATATGAAATTATCAATAGGTTTATGTGCTCTATCCCCCCCCCCTTTTCTTATAAAACCTATTATAATTTCACTTTTTTTTTCCTTTTGACAGGGTGAAAGAAAGAGAAGTTGGGGAGTTAGGGGAGGAATGGGGGTTGATGAAAGAATGTTTTGTGGGACATGCAAGTGATGTGTGTGGAAAGAGGTTTGTTGGAGGTGGCATGAGGAGGGGCAGCGAGTGGTGGAATGAAGGAGTGAAAATGAAGGTGGAAGAGAAAATGAGAGCTTTTGAGGAATGGCTGCAGTGTAAAAGTAGGGAGAGGTATGAAAGATATAGGGAGAAAAATGTGGAAACCAAGCGGAAGGTAGAGGAAGAGAAGAGGTTGGCAAATGTTAGGTGGGGACAGGATTTTAGTAGGTCATATGAGGAGAATAAAAAGAAGTTTTGGAAAGAAGTGAAGAGAGCAAGGAAGGGTGGATCGAGGATGAAAGAGACAGTGAAAGATGTGAATGGACAGATGTTAAGAGGGAACGATGCAAGGGAAAGATGGGCAGAATACTTTGAGTGCTTGCTGAATGTTGAGGAAGATAGAGAGGCAGCTATAGTGGCAGTGGGAGGGGTTCAAGGGCCAGTAATGGAAGATGAAAATGAGAGAGAGATTACAAGAGAGGAGGTGAAAAGGGCATTGTTTGAAGCTAAAGCAGGTAAAGCACCTAGAATGGATGGTGTGAGAGCGGAGATGTTGAAAGAAGGGGGTGTGACTGCATTGGTATGGTTAGTG